>JANTPZ010121190.1:0-15474 GCA_025593235.1 Vachellia pachyceras
GTGTGGAAAGATGAGGTTTTTATTGCATCTGGTAATGTAATTCATAGTGTAAGAAGTCACCTGAAAGCTCTTCTTCCTTCATCAAATGAAGTTGCTGGAGATTGTAGTTATGTTTCATTAAATTATGCAGAGAGCTTGGTTACTGTTAATAATGGAGGGAATGGGAATCAAATAAACGAGAAAGATGAATATAGTAACCGCAGGGAAGACGCATCATTTTTCTGGGTTTTCAAGAAGTTTATTGGTAGGTTTCTAAAGAACAAGCTGAATATAAAGAGATTGAGGAGGTCTATCTTGACACGTCTAACTAAATCCTTCAATAACATGATCTTTTATTTCCTTAAGTTCTTCAGATGCATACGAATATTATGAAGGAATTTAAGGGAAATGATTGGAAGAGCTTTAGTATTAGATAATATGATGTTAGGTTCTAATTCTGTCCATTTGTTTTTGGTTATTTTGTTTTCTTCAAGTGTATTTGAGTAATGGTTTGTGATGTTTGGAGACTGTAATGTTACTATAATGCATCGATATATTGCTCCCTCATTTCTAGATGATTATGATGGAAAAATGGGCTCAGCCCACGAGTTGAACTCGCCAACCCACGGGCTGAGGGCGAAATGGCAGCCTGCATGAAAAAGGGCCAAACGGGCTAGGACGGGTTGATGGGTCAGCCCGCTTTTTTTATTTTTTTAAAAAATTAAACCTTTTATAGTTTTAATAGGAAGATGATGATGTTTCAAACTTTCAATAGCTTCAAATATTATTTTAAACCTTATTATTTCATCTTAAATTCATACTTACTTTGGAGATTGTTGATATGTATTATGTTTTTGTATTGTAAACATTGTTGATTATATTTTTTAGAAATGTATTGTATTTTTCTTCCGAAAAATCAAATAAACTTAGTAAATTTTATGTAAATTTGTTGTATTATTTTTTAAAAAGAAAATTTCAATAAAATAATAATAAAAAATAAAATTTAAAATAGAAAAAAAAATAAAAAACCCACCAGCCCGCCTAAACGGGCTCGGGCTAACAAAATGGTAGCTCGTATTTTTACCAAATTATCATGCACCCCTAACAATTTTTTTCTCATTTTATTGAAATTATATTATTTATTGTATAAAAAAGAAATTATATTCTTTATTCTGACAACAGTAGAATTGCCCACATTTAGTGTCCAAGTCAAGCATATGGACTCTTTTTTATCTCTAAAAAATTTCATAAAATGGACTTTCTATTGATCCCAATTAACAATTATTTCATGAATTATTAGGGGCCTGAAGAGAAAATTGTGCTTAATTAGCAAAAAAAGATTGTTTATTTTGAAAATATATGCAAAATTTTCACTACAGATTATGTAAAATGTCCTTTTAAATTTTTTTTAAATTTACTTGGATATACTTTCTGATTTCTCTTCAAAGTAGAGAAAACGTTCTTGGCCAAAAAGTAAAAGAAGTGGAGAAAACATTTGTGCAATTTTAACTCAAAAAAAGAGGATATTTTGGTAGTTTTGTTATTTTCTCAGCTACTTTTGTTATTTTTATTAGACACCTTTATAAAATATACAATTTGTTTGCATTAAGTTTTTTATGTTTCAAATAGTTTAGCCTCCCTTTTATTTTGTCTTAGTAACATTTTTTATATATAAAATAACGTGCTGATTATATTATTATTGACAAAGTGCAATTATTAATATACATATAAACTTTTGCAAGTGTTACAAATGGATATATTAGTGCTCCCTAACATTTTTTTGTCACTTAATTTTTCCCACTAAATTATAAAACGAGGCTATTATGTTATTTGAAATTCCATTCAGATGTTATTTTATTGATTTCCCAAACAGGAGACTGAGACTAATCGTTACAACTTACTAGATTTTGATCCCTTATTATTTTCTCCTATATTTTAAATGAATAGGTATGAAAAATAAACATAAGTAAATTTCAAAAGATATCCCCTCTAATATTGATAAAAGTTATATTGTCTCCATTTTACTCGTGAGTTTTTTTTTAATTCATGGGATAAACCTTATGTTTTGCAATTTTGTTTTGGAAGTTTTTATATAGAAGAGATGTGTATTAGAAAGTTTTTTATATTACCGTGTTCCGCATCATTATTTAAAGAATTGTGTTTAGAGGGTGTGTCTGGTCATTGAATCCTTTGAAGAGTCTTAATGGAAGGCTATATAAAGGGTAGACCATATCTCAGAATGGATACGGAAAACTAAACATTATTTGTTCAATCACGAATTCCCTGATGAGGTGACGGTATTTCAACAGTCCATCATTGTGTTAGAAATTTCCGTTCAGAGGAGTTCAAGCAAATCTCAACTTTTTTAAGGAGTAATGTTGCATCTAGAATTTAAAAGTAGGAGCAATGTCGCCCTTATTCAACAGCCACTGAATCCGGTTTCGGTGCATGGCGCAGGATGAGCGTACCGTCCCCATCCCCCATTTCAGTGTTGAAATCGGAATCTCACGCAGTAAAAAAAACCGCGTGAGGTAGCTTCTAATACCGTGTGAGGTTCCGATTTCAACACTAAGATGAGGGATAGGGACAGTACGCTCATCCTACGCCATGCACTGAAACCGGATTCATGTACGTTAACCTTAACTTTGACCTGAAGTGCTTGCGTGCCAGCTCTCTCTCCAACACATCATCTTACCTTTCTCTCACCTTCATTCATTCTTCTTCATTTTCCAGAGCAAGAGCAAGAAGAAAAAGAAGGATGCTTGATAAGAGGATCAGAGGTAGAGTGATGCTGATAATCATTATCAACATGGAGAATCTTCTTCAATTTCCACTTGCCAAAATCTTGCATATCTTCCACGAACTCCTTCTTCCCATGGATGACCCCTAGAGCCTAAGGAACATAGCCGAACTTGATTCTTCCGTAATCTCATTCGCTTTCTCCATAATGTAACCCAAGTATGAATTCAGAATCAGAGATTTATTCTTCTTCTTGGTTCGGTGCATGAACCCTCGCTTCTTCCGGCAGCGGCCGCCATGTAAAGGTCTGGGCCTACCTCTGTGTCACAATGTGGTCCGATGACAGCACATTGACGCCGTTGAAGGTCTGGACTGATAACATAGAATGGCATAATGATCGTGATCTTATGGAGTTGCTTCAAAGGAAAAAAGCCCCTGGAGACCACTGGTCCGAAATTGCCTGACAAAGTTGAAAAACTTCGAGCCTTTATCAAGCAATATGAAGATGAGTTGGCTCGCAGGATTTATTCTCTGTTTGATCAGTTACATCTTATTTCCTTTGTCCTTTGTGTAAAGGAAGCTGACTAGAATGAGAAGCCCAGATCAGCTGCAAGCTCAAGTATTGTTGGTGAGGTTCTAGATTTGAAGGTTTTGTAGGTGTTGACGAGAATGTCTGGGCTCGTTGAAGGTGTTGACGAGGCTGAGGTAGAGCTGGACGGTGCTGTAGAGCTCGTTGGTATTGACGCGGTCGATTTCTGTAGTATCAAAGGAGCAGTAGGAGGAGAAGCATTGGAAAAGCCGGTTGAAGAACTTGAATGAAGAGGAGAGAGAAAGGGAAGATGATGGAGAAAGAGACAAGGATGATGCAGATCCCACATAAGCACTTCGGGTCAAAGTAAACGATCAACGTAAGTGATTGTTTAAAAGAGATGGCATTACTCTTATTTTTAAACCTTCGGAATGACACTGCTTTTAAAAAAATTTTTGAATACTCAGTGTTCTTACATGAAAGCTTCCAGAGTAAATTTATACCTTAACCCTATATAAAAATTTGGAAAGTAATCAACGAAGTCCAAATTATCTGGATTTGTAGAAATGGTGCTATTTAAATCAAACATACCATACAAATCTCGCTTAAAAATAAAATAAAAATGACATGATTGACATAAACTCAGCAAAAGACAATAAAAAGTCAGTACAACCATCACTGCATACATTTTATTCAAAATATCCATATGAGCAATCAGCTACTGTAATTAATGAAACCCTCAAATAAACTATGAACTAAAAATAATAATCAGTTCACCACAAGAGTGCCTCAATTTGTTTTATCAGCTGCATAACATCAAACGCTCTAATTACTTTTGATCCATATAGTTGAACTTCTGATGATGAGCTTGAAGCAGCTGATCATGTTGATTATACCCGTAGTGATGATGGCTCTGAAATTCTTGCATCATCAGAGGAGCTGCTGCGGGAAGAACCTGCAAATTTGCTTCATGATGATGATGATGAATCTGCATAATATTACTGTTCTGCAGATAACGATTATAGTAATTATTATTACTGTAACACCATGAAGAAGAAGGACAAGATTCTCTCATCATCAGATCATAATGACCAAAGGCATTATTATTATCACTGATCTGTGTTGCTACTGCTTCAGCAGAATCATTCTGTTGTGTAATCATCGTCAAAGGCATCGGATTTGGATGTAAAGGATGAAGCACCACACGATGATGATGATCATCAGACTTGAGAGGAAAATCTGGGGTTTGATGATGAGCTGATGACAACGTAGTAGTACTATTGTTGTTGTGCATGAAACTGAGGTGGCTTCTGTTTGAAGCTGAAGCTGATGATTTGTCTGAAGATTCTTGCTGCTGCTGCTCCTCCTCCTCCTTGTTGTTTTTCTTCTATGTAGCGTTTCTTCTTCAACATGTTGATCCTCTTCTTGCAATCTTCGATCTTGGAATCCAGAAGAGCGACGAACATCCTCAGCTGTTCCTCGCCAAGTTTGTCGAAAGAGAAGTCCCACGTCGGATAGAGTTTTCGGAGCCTCTCCTTCTGAAGCTTGCATGCTTCAGCTTCCACCTTGTTCTCCCTGTCCTTGAAGAACTCCATCACATTGTACTTCTTTGGACTTTTCTCAGCAATCTTCACCTCGTACTTAATGATTCTATGAACCTTCTCATAAAAAAAAGCAAAAAAAAAAAAAAACTTTACTAAGTAGCAGATTTAGCCCTACAACTTACAAAACTCTGCCTCCACTGATGATTAGAAAAAAACAGTCAATTACATAACTTTATTTGAATATCACCCTTGCCAAGTGAATATAGGTGAAAATTGAAAAGCAAGTGTTTGAAATTTTTTTTTTTGACAGTAAGGGTATGACTTGGAATGCCACTACTTTTGTATGTAAAAACATCGAATCTTGAAATGTTGTCACCTTTTCACTATTTTTAAAATATACAAATACAGATATATATATGTAAAAAAACAGAAAACCATGCAAACACACATACAAAGAGATATAGTGTTTGAGAAACAGAGAAGGAATCTGTATTATTACAAAGAGTAGCTAATGGAGTGAGATAACGTACCTCTCTGGGATCACGAGGCCAAATCTCGGGAAGGTCAATAATGGAGCTAGGGCTATAAACGATCAAGCAACAGTGGACTCCACAGAGTGTAGAAAGCTCGTGAGCTTTCTTCATGATTCCATTCTTTCTCTTCTGAAACGTCGCTTTTCTTGATTTCTCTTTCTCTATCAGTTTCATGGCCAATCTTCCTCGCCCCATTTTTCTTTTCTGTGAATGAGTGAATCGTTGAGTCAGCAAGATAATTTGGCAACGAGAAAAAAATATGGACTGTGTTGATAGTCTAGGATACTAATTAGCAATTAGAAAAATATGCATGGCACTTGTATAGGAAATAATTTCTCTCTCTCTCTACGTCTGAATATTACATTACACTTTGTGTATTAATTAATGATTGATTCCTTGATTGGTGGGAAATACATTTAATGAAATACTATGAATTAAATGCATATGATATTCCGTCATCAATATATTAGTCAATGATTTTGGTCATCAATTAATACTTGGCCAATGATAAAGCTAATCAATTAATTCAATAATCATTAATTGATTATTCCCAGTCACCTATATGTCAACATCTTAGGCACCGTTTAAGTTTGTCAGTAAAAACATTTACGGAAATTAGTTACTGATCTTCCACGTCCTAGTCTTTCTTCATTATCAACACTTCCATATCCTTTCATGAGTCAACCAACATTGGACCCTTTTAAAAAAGTGATTGAGAAATACTTTTACATAAGTCGAGATAAATATGTGAAGGAGATTATCTCATTTTACAGAAAAATACTGTTGAACATACGTTTAAGCCCTACCAATGTTGAGCTAAACAGTCACATTATGAAACAATATACCTGGCTTCAATCATGGAATCTTTTAACAGTATATTAGGCTATTGCATTTCTCTCCTGAACTTTTTAATATTTCTAGTCTTTGTCCTACAATAAAGTCTGTTTGGAAACACTTATTTTTCATGTTGTACACAAGTCAAGACAAAACTCTTCTCATATAGTTGACTCGACTTGCGTAAAATCACTTTTCCAACGGATTCCCAAATGGGCACTATGTTTTTCCATTGTAAAAGACAATTTTGATATTATATTGATAATTTTACCAAAAAAAAGACTGACAATGTCAAAAAATTTACCCAATGAATAGATTAAAAATGCCTCTTTTATCTGGTCCGTTTTATAAGATGTCATTTAAAAGGTAATTTTGATCTTTTTTATAAGATGTTTTATGGTTCCAATGAACATTAAATATTTTTTTACATATATGCTCATATTTAATAAGGGTAGTGAGAGAGAGAGAGAGAGTAGATATCCATGAGGTTGGAGGTTAATGAATTTAACAAGAGTAATATTGAAAATTACTTTAATAGTGTAACTAATTCAATGTTTTTAACTGTTATTAGTACATGTGAACTGGTTAAAAACATCTTATAAAATAGACTGAAGGAAGTGCATTATTTTTTTTTTGATAAAGTAGCATCCAACATCTTGGTGTTATTTATTATTAGCATCTAACATCCTAAATTTATTTATGGTGCATCCTGCACCTTGATAGTATTTTCATGATACACTTCGTACCATGTGATGTTATTTTTTAGTTACATTCAGCACTCTAATATATTTTATGGTTTAAAGTGTTGGAAGCATTAGAAAAATAACTTTAGGGGTTGGATGTAACTGAAAAATAATAAAATCACATATAACTAATTTGTTCAACCTCAACACTAAAGGAGAAAAAAAGATTAAATTTTGTTTCGCATAATCACAAGTAACTGTGCTTTTTGATTGTTCCCAAATGAAAGAAAATCTCGAAGAGTGGATCCGACCTAAATTATCATGGAAGGGGTCGCTTTTCTGCTGGTGTCTCTTCTCAATCATTGGAGTTGTATATGCATCCGAGAAGTACATTGTATGGGAAAGAATGAATTCAAAGGTAAGCCTTTAGGGTTGTAACTAGGAGTTTTAATCCAGAGAGAGAGAGGAACACTTGTGAAAATTCCTGAAGGCTCCTAGAACTCTGCTTTAGGGACATAGAACCTGGGTTCTGTCGTTCTTGTTTGTGTTGCCTAAAAATATGAATGTTGTTTAATGGGGCCTTCACCGTACACAACCTCGGCGGTGCTATGAAAATTAGTGGGTCCACATGGAGCATCTCTTCTGGAAGGAAACCAACTATAGGTGTTAGTGGTGTAACTCATAATTAAATCCTCCAGTAGCTTCTCTTTACTCGATAGGTGTTGTGGTCTATTATCGTTGAAGTAGGACTGCAAAACGAACTCTTTACGGCAAACCTGGACAATGAGTGGAACAAACTTATCAATTTGCCGATCTTTAAGTGATACACGAATAATGTTTGGAATCACATGGAGGAGGAATCATTGACAAAAAACCCAAAGCTTCCTTCTGCCAAAAGCACCTTTTGGTTTCTACCAATGTGATTCCAAACATTATCTAGTAACCAAGTGACTGCTCATTAAATATCTGGTTGGCTCTGAACTTGTAATCAAGTGACTTGGCAAAAAGCATTGTCTTAACTGTCTGTTAAAGCTGTATCTCTCCCTCTATTGTAATTGGAAATGGACAACTTCTTCCTTACTTTTACTGATCAGTTATCTTTATGTGCAGTTTCTATTCAAGATAAGGCAGAGGAGTCTGATCCTGTTTTATTAAAACCTGATCCCGTTATTGATCCAGACCACTCTGATGATTGCAAAAGCAGACAGATTTCAAATGTTCCTACTTCTGAAGTTGAACAAGTGCAACCTCCTCCAGGTTTTCATCTGTTACTTTCATCTACAGTTGATCGGGTACAAAACACCTCCAGTTCCATCCAGTTTTATTTCAGGAGCCAAGCAACAGCCATCGGTTCTGCAGTCTCGGGACCCTAAACTTTTGACGCCTCGCGAAGTAAGTTTTGCCACCACTGCATGGAAGATTACCCGCCTTCGTTGTTCTATTGTTGTAGCCATGCTAGTAGTTTTCTCTTATATAGGATTTCCCCTGCTAGGTGATAACAAATATGTGGGGTATACTAAAGCATTAGGCAGCTCTACTTGGTTTTAGCGACAAATGTAACTACTGTTGTAGTGGCACAACAACTTTTTGACAAACTAAGAGGCTCTGAAAGTGTTGCAGGAAAGATTAAACAGAACTTCTTCTAACACAGATCACCGTATTGAACAACTTGGTATGGCATTGGAAGCAGCCTTGTTGATGCGGAATGTGTTGGATGCTATGTTCATGGACTCTGCTTCTTACGCAGTTACTGTCATATGTGGCCTCTCCCTTTTGCGGTTGTTTAGCCAGTAACCTTTTTTTATTTTACAATAAAAAACGACTCTTCCCCAATGTCATGAGTTTGACATAGATTTTAGTTGGCCATTGCAGGCCTAACACAACCCTCATCATTCATATAGACTGGGGCAACGTATGGACATAGGTAGAGTTATTGAGAATGTGTAGAGTAAGAAAAAAAGGAGTATTCAATGAAGCTATTGAGAGAAACATCTTAATTAACAAATTGGTTGTTTGTAAATTACAATATCATCATGTGATCCATGCAGTTATCACACTTTATTTGATAAGGCTCATTGTTGTAAATCACTTTGACCCAAGATCTATCCCCCACCCCACCCACATGTTTGCCTGATCTAGTTATTTCTGTAAATTGTGGACTAGCCTTCACTTAACATCACTGACGATTAGTTCACCTATTGTCTGGGTTCTGTTATTGATCATGCAATCTACATATCTAAGTCATCATTAGATTAATTAATGTGTGGGTGTTGTGCTTTGCATATAATTTGACTTAAGCTTAATATGTATTATACTATATGCGAATCCCTTTTATTTGAGTCATTTCCAAATACAAAGTTTAAAATAAACCATACTATTCATGGCTATCTTTTTGTTAACTTGCGCTTAATAATTTTTGTTAATCCATCCCAACTAATTGAGCTTTGGGGTATTGCAACTATAAATATGGTTGGTGTGGTTACTAAAACGTCATTAATTAGATATATTATTCACAAGATGTGTTCGTCTATTTTACTTCACTTCTTTTAAATGAATACAGAGAAGCATTAGAAAAAATCATAACACCAAGTGGGAAGGGGTTCAATCTCTAGCCCATGGGAATGGAGCAAACCTATAGGCCAACCGTCAATCCCTTAAATAGATCTTAGTACAGTGATGAATTAGTCTCACCTGACACGCAGATGGAGATACCCTGGGAGCACAAAAAAAGAAAAAGAAAAAGAAAAAAGCATAACAAAGAGGGGGAAGCAATTCAAATTTAGTAATCAGAGCTTCGTAGATCTATCTCCAAAGCGATGAATTAGGATGACCCAGCCCAACAATAATGATGATGAAACAATGATGAATTTCTTCAAACTATCATCTCTTGAGCCTCTGCTTGAGTTGCTTCTATTTTTCGTTCCATTTGTAGTTTTGGCCGTTGAATAATTATAATAATGCAGGAACTAGAATCAGTGATCCATCACAGTGTAGATTGGAATTGCTTCATATTGCAAGCCCCTTTGATTTCAAAGCTCCTTTTTACTGTCGCAACATCCTTGTAAGTGTTTATATATATCATCAGCTACAATCAAGAAAAGCAAAAAAAAGGAAGAATCTTTGTTAGAGCTCAATCATCAGATTATGGACTTCCATATATCATAAAGGAAAGAACCAGCCAAAACCATGTATGATGTAACACAGTCAAATGAGTTTTAAAAAAAAAAATACTCGGCTCCTTTTGAAAGACTAACTCGATTATGGAACATTATGCCTTTCTTTCTTTTGATTTCTTCAACGTTGGAATGTTGTTTCTTCTTTAAAGAACATAGACTCTTGTGTTACATTTTCAAGTATGAATTATTAGTATTAAAATGGGGAAGTGATATGTAGTTTTCACCCCAAAAAAAAACATCTAAACAATTGAATTAGATCAAGTACACATTTATAACCACAAGATGAATTCTAATCTTTCTCACTTTGCATCAATGCCTCTTGTAAAATTGAACTAACTCATCACAAGTAGAACATAGAAGATACGGCACTTCATGCATAACAAAATCGCCAATTTTACATCAGAAGACCACTAGAGAAGCTGTACTATATACAAGTTATAAATCCTACACCTCAGACTCCATGCAACATATTAGTGCAATATCTAGTTTTATGTCAAAAGACCAGTTGGTGCCTCGAGTTTCACAATCTAATATAAGCTCTAAGCATCTTTTAATGCATAAGTACTTGAAATATAGTCTCATAAAATAGCAAAACCACTTCTGCTACAGAGCAATTCCAAGCTTTTCATTCATAATCATCTAACATTAACACAAGTGAGACTCTGAGATGAACTTCACTCTCAGTCATAGTTTATAAATATAAATAGCTCATTACCTTGTGTTTCAAGCTATCTTGATGCAGGCTTCTGCAACAAGGCTGTCAAATAGACCTCTCCATTCTTCAAACCAGCAATATCCATCTTGTTCGCCGTCGCCCACTTCACTTTCTTGTAACCCAATTTTCCGACCAAAGGTCCATACACCGTCTCAAGATCCACCCCTTTACTGAAAAAATGATCCACCCACAAGTACCCACCCGCTCTCAGCACTCTGTCCACATCATACAGCAAAAACTCCATCATCATCACCGGAATCCACCGGTTCACGGCGTGCCCACATCGCACCACATCCACCACGCTGTCAAACAACGGTAGCCTCTGCTGCAACGGCACGTGCAGCGGCACCAACGCCCTCAGCGCCACCGCCTCACTGTAAGGCGCAGCCACATTCATGGTCGTCGTCAAAACCGTCACGTTATGCTTCTTCATCCTCGCTGCGAAAGTCCCCGTTCCTCCTCCAATGTCGAGTCCCAATCGAATCACAGACTTAGCGGCTCTCGCAATCTGTAAAAACTGGGGTATTGGGAGGTCAAGTTCAGACTCATAGCTCATGAATTTGGTGACTTCACGAGAAGCATCAAAACCCAGATTAGGATTCAATCGATTGAAGCAATCGAAGTTCTTACATGAGTACTTGTCCCATATGACATTGGAGCTGGGAAGCAAAGAAAAGGGGTTAAGCGGTAGTGAGGAAGTAGGTTTTTGTGGGGTCCTTGAGAAGCATCTCCGGCGAGGAAGTGGGTGGCAACCACGGAGGATGAGAGCCTCAGCGAGGTCAGAATCAGAAGGGCAAAGCGAGAACGGAGTGTAGCTCATGTACTTGTGAAGAAGCTCAGGGTAGTCATGGCAAGAGGAAGCAATAGGAGAGAGACGAGAGTAGAGCAAGAGATCAGAAGGAATGGTGTGGTTCCTAGAGTTGGTAGTTGCAGAAATGGGAACAGTGTCGGCAGAATTTTGCCGGAGGCGCGTGAGTCGGTTGATGTTGGCACGTATGGAGTGGAGTTGGCGGAGGAGGTGGTCGGGGACAGGCTGAGAAGGAGGGTTAGAGGGAAAGATGATGGTAGAGGAGAGATGGTAGAGAGAGAGAGAATGTTGGAGGCAACCATGGCTACCAGAAGGAGGAGATTGAGGTTCATGCTGAAAGTGAAAGCCATTGTCTCTCGTCTGCTCTGCAAGTGGATTTCTTTCCTTTTTTTTTTTTTTTTGTTACTCAGTGAAAGCTACACACTTTGTTCAAAAGGGGTTTCACTAATGGAAGAAAAGGAATCGAATGATGTTGAGAAGATACAGTGAAGACGCACGATCATGAAAAAGGCTCAGAAGAGGAAAGCGGCCAAGGGTAGGGCCTTTGAACTCAGATGTCGGCTACACTCCCCAGCTCACAAACTGAACTTCAACGTATTTTTACATGAAAGATTAATTTTAAAAATTGATAAAATTACCATTAGGTTCACTAACAACCAATTTGATTATCATCAACAACCTCAACAGCTGTTAATAACAATTAGATCAGCTACTGCTGGAATCTGATGATAATTTTAACAATCTTTAAAACATTTTATTTATTAATTGGGTTATTTGATATTTGATAGTAAATTTCCATTTTTATATTAAAAGCCATTACAAAAATCTCCCTTTTAATTGTTCTCAAGAGTAAAATTAATTGGGTTCCCAGCATAAGTTGGTCTTAGTGGTTTTGCTTTATCATGAGGTTAAATTTGAACATGTGAAAAGGCCAAAAAAAAGCTTTGGACTTGTTACCTTTAATTTGATCCAACAATAGGAAACGGGCCGATCGCGGGCCAGTCCACCTCAGCCCATGGGCTAAATGGATTGTCAAATTCTCTTTTAAAAAATAATACAACAAATTTACATAAAATTTATCAATTTTATTTGATTTTTCGAAAGAAAAATACAATGCATTTCTAAAAAATATAATCAACAATGTTTACATTAAAAAAATATAATACATAATTAATAATATTCAAAGTAAGTATGCATTTAAGATGAAATAATAAGGTTTAAAATAATATTTAAAGCTATTGAAACATCATCATCTTCCTATTAAAAATATAAAAGGTTTAATTTTTTTAAAAAATTTTAAAAATAAAAAACAGGCCAGCTCGCCCGCAGCCCTTTTTTATACGGGCTGCCATAACCCACCTCAGCCAGCGGGTTGGCGGGCTCAACCCGCAGGCTGTGTCCGTTTTCCCAGCACTAATTATGATCGAAATAGTGCTATAAAAAGAAGTATTGGCTTCATCTTGAATGATTTTAAAGTTATTCATGATGATAAATAGAGGTGACACACCATACTCTTGCTTTATTTTAATTTTTTTTCTGAATATCTTGCAGCCCATTTGGTTATTAGTGTTTCTGAAGAATATGTCTTCGAAGAAATTGACTGTCTTTGCAAGTAGGTATCCTATTATTAACATTCAATCAAGAGCAGCTAACATCAACATAATAGTGCAATCCTTGAAATTCATTGTTTGTATTTGTTGGGGAATAATAATCCCTTTGTGTAGAGCAACAATATTCCTTTTTTGAGATCTAGCATGAAGATAATCCCTTTTATTAAATCAGTTTTTGTTTCTTTCAAAATTGTGGGGAAAAAAAAGAAATTTAATAGAATCCTATGATAATGTCTGCTTTTTGTACAAAGGCATGAACAAAAAATATGATCCAATGTCTCTTAATAGCCAATATATATTTATGATATGAACAAACAGTGCTCAATTGAGCAGGGTGTATAAGACAAGAAACCTGGCATATAATATAAATAAGAAGAAAACAAAAGCAAATGATTTTTTCGTAACAAAAAAAAAATGATATACAAACAGAATATAAATAATACTGAATTATAATGATCAAAAGAAACTGATAACTTGACAATAAGAAAATGAGGCATTGTTCAAATCTCAATACAAATTCAAACACTTTTTAACCCAATTTCAAATCTATCAACAATTGTCCATAAGTTAAAAACAATTCGAATCATCTTCAACTTGATATTTAATTTACAGAATTTTAATGATTTTACAAAATTTTTTTGTAAACCTCGAACCCTTACCGCAATTCGTTGAGTTGAATCGCACGCACAGGAACTATAGTTTTTCTAGATGCTTAAATAATAAACTTGTTTCTAGTACGCACCTTTCAACGGGTTTAAAACCATCCAATATCTTCTGTATTCGTCTCGTTTACAGTAACATACCTAGGGATTCAATCCACTAGCCTATTTTAGTTTTTCAGGGCTACACCCTATTTTGTACCCAAGAAAAGAAAACAAAAACTTAGCAGCACCATCATGAAACAATATAGTATACAAATTTCAACAGAAAGACATCAGTATAGTGCGTTTTCTTTTCCTTCTACAGCCACACAGTGAATGAAAATAGTGACTCAAGGAACAATATAACCAATGACATGACTTAGATCCGAGAACAATTTCCTAGTTCTGCAATGTATTAGGAACAAAAAATAAATCGAAAGTATCAAGAAAGATGTTCCACATCTGGAAATTTTTGAGAATGAAACAGCCATTGGATTTTCTCTTCACACAATCCTCTCCAACTCCCTAGCATAACTGAGTGTCTGGTTGATGAGCTGCAGCGATGGTATTTCTTTGCAAGCCGCTGATTCTTTGGCTTTATGGAAATACACAGAGCCCTTGAGAACCTCCCACTCAGGATGCTCCTGCAATCAAGTAAGAACTTTACAACACAACAGAAGGAAATCAAAATGTACAATGATGAAATGGAGGTTTTCCTATCTTTGCTTTACATGTGATAAAGAAAGGTTCAATTATCGAGTTAGGCTTTACAGTTTGGTCAAATTTCAACTCAATCCTTACAGTACGAGGTTTCTTTATCAAGTCCCAATCATTAAAGTTCAGTCCAAAAGCATGTTCTAGTGACATGAATTACCACGTGTTATCTTAGCATTCTGAAAATGTGAGATTGTAGACCGGTCAACAAAATTCATCCCTTTCATGAGAACAAATCATCCATGCTCAAAGTGCAACGATGAGCTGCAGCGATGGTATTTCTTTGCAAGCCGCTGATTCTTTGGCTTTATGGAAATACACAGAGCCCTTGAGAACCTCCCACTCAGGATGCTCCTGCAATCAAGTAAGAACTTTACAACACAACAGAAGGAAATCAAAATGTACAATGATGAAATGGAGGTTTTCCTATCTTTGCTTTACATGTGATAAAGAAAGGTTCAATTATCGAGTTAGGCTTAACAGTTTGGTCAAATTTCAACTCAATCCTTACAGTACGAGGTTTCTTTATCAAGTCCCAATCATTAAAGTTCAGTCCAAAAGCATGTTCTAGTGACATGAATTACCACGTGTTATCTTAGCATTCTGAAAATGTGAGATTGTAGACCGGTCAACAAAATTCATCCCTTTCATGAGAACAAATCATCCATGCTCAAAGTGCAACGATGAGCTGCAGCGATGGTATTTCTTTGCAAGCCGCTGATTCTTTGGCTTTATGGAAATACACAGAGCCCTTGAGAACCTCCCACTCAGGATGCTCCTGCAATCAAGTAAGAACTTTACAACACAACAGAAGGAAATCAAAATGTACAATGATGAAATGGAGGTTTTCCTATCTTTGCTTTACATGTGATAAAGAAAGGTTCAATTATCGAGTTAGGCTTAACAGTTTGGTCAAATTTCAACTCAATCCTTACAGTACGAGGTTTCTTTATCAAGTCCCAATCATTA
>JANTPZ010121191.1:0-14490 GCA_025593235.1 Vachellia pachyceras
TTATTTTCCGGGGATTTTTTGGGTATTTTTCCCAATTTTCGGGAAAATCGCCTTCATTGTAAGCTGGATAATAATTTTATCAAATACTATATAATTCACTGGATTTTCCATATTTTTCTCCAAATTTTTGAAGAGCTCCTTGTACCTTAAATAATTACTTTTCCCTTTTTCGCCCTTCAAAATTATATAAATAAAAATCTAATTTGAATTTGGAAAATCCGTGTCTCGTCATTGTGATCCGTAAGTAGAGATCTATCTATTGGGCATCTGTAAATTTTCTGATATTTTGGTCAACTGGTTGACTTTTGACTTTGACTTTGACTTTTTCTTTGTCAAATGACCAAAATGCCCTTCAACTTTCTCATAATTACCATTTTGCCCTTACTTTCTCTACTTTTTCCAAAATTACCATTTTGCTCTTACTTTTGATGCTGAAAGACCTTTATGCCCTTGGTCTTTTATTAAATGACATATGGGTCCTTTCCTATAAGGTTTCCCATCCTCATTTTGCTTCTAGGGCAAATATACTTAATTTTGGAATTCACACGAACTCCGTGCCTGAACTTTCGGCCCTTAATCTTTCTTTCTTTTTGAGCCATCTACTTCTCGCCTCTAATTCATCATCTTAATCCTCATATTAGCCTTTATTTCATTTAGCATGAAAATTATGGATATTACACTTTTGTTCACTTAGATAATTCATACTTTTGATGATACTTTTTTGGATTATTTCGGAGGCCTTCATTTTGAGAACTTATATTATCGAGTTGTGGATCCACAAGCTGAATTACATTTTGGTTGAATGAGTTATGTAGGAAAGAGCAGTATTCTACAAAGATTTTAATGCTTAATCCTTGGGCTTGAAAGTCTAAGGCCCGATTCTTGTTCTATTTGTGAATGATGATTCAAGATATTGTTGTGCATTAAATTTAGCAGTCTTAACATCCATAACAGTTACGTTCCTAGTTTGTGGTTTGAAACTTTTATCATTGATATGATATGAAAGAGAGATTTGATTGAGCTCATTTGGGAAAGCGGTAGAGAAGTACCTTTACGTAAGTCGAGATACATATGTGGATGAGATTATATTGTTTTGCAGAAAAACACTGTTGAAAGTGCGTTTGACTTATCCAAGTGTTGTCACAAACAGGCTGAATATGTTTAACCATAATAGTGTTCCTTCCTGTTTAGGGTTTTCATTTTACCAATGATAGATTCACTCTGATAAAAATACCATTCACAACTTTATGAGAAATCATTTCGCTTTTCTTTTTCAATTTATGAAAGTATGTTCCCGTAAAATATATAAATTTTATAAAAACCAAATTTATAACTTCCTCTCAAATACGTTATATATATATTAGTATGTTAATGAAAGAAATCAAATTTAAATTTCAATTAAAATGATTATTTATTACCTTTAATCAACAAATAAGAATACTTAAGATATTGCACAATAATCATATGAATACCTCTGAAAATTACGATGGCACATGGTACCCAAACATTTATCAAATTAAATTAACTCTTTGCATTCATGAGAGCTCACACGTAGCATCTCTGTAGCAAAAATTTTGCATAAAACAATAGACTTCAGAACTCATTAAAAAGTGCTTTAATATATGAACAAAAATAAATAGTAGTAGCAATAATAACAACGCCACATGTGGCCACTAGCCCAAAACATAGAAAAAGGTCCATAACACTTAACTGTTATTAAGAAAACCCATCAATGTACTGTTGCCTTTTTCATTTTTAATTAATTCTTTATACTTGACGGTTCTCACTATATGAATTTCAAGTGTAGTTTCCATGTATATTTTTTATTTCAAGATAACCCAGGAAGCCCTCAAGTAATTATTGAAATGCAACTTCTATACTTTGCTTCCTACGGATCATCATTCTTTCTTTGTCTTCTTTGTTTCTCGTCTTCCATTTTCTCAACTTTATTTTTTTTATTGTATTCATTGTTTGCAAGATCTATACTATTTCCAACTTCTCACTCAGTTGTTTTTTTACAACCCTTTTGGTTCGCTGCAAATGTGCCGATGGAAAAGGAAAATCGCAATTTTCCATCGGCGGCGCCCGTTTGATTCAACGAAGGCGACGGAAAATGGCTTCCCTTCCGGCGTACGCGTGAAAATCTCTTCCCACAAAAAACGGTGGGAAGCCAAATTTAGTCGGTCGATGGAAGAGCCAAAAGACGGAGTTGCCCCCTGCGCGCTCTCTCTCTTACTCCCCAGACCGTCTTCTCCGTCGTCGGTGTCCTCCTGCGCGCACTCGCTCTTACTGTGTTGCTTGACGTTGCATGCATGTCGTCGGTGAAGAAGTAGACGTCGCCGTAGAAGACAACGGAGAAGAGGACAGAAGACGACGGCAAAAAACACAGACGACGGAGGAAGACGCAGACGATTAAGCAATACGAAGGGAGATGTGGTGATATATTACCACATCTTCACCCCATTCAAATGGGATGAAGATGTGTGGTGAAAATAGGGTGAAGATGTGGTGATATATCACCACATCTTATATATATGATTAATAAATATTATATCATTAAATATTAAATAATAAATATAAATACTTTGAATTTTTATTAATAAATACTTATATTTATAAAAAAATATTTTACATTTGTCATTAAGGGCAATATAGTCATTTGATACAATTTTCCTACTCTTTCCTACAATATTAATCCAACCATACAAAAAATTTTCCATCAACCTATTTTCCATTCCAGTACCAACCAAACAGCACACCCTACAAAATTTTCCGTTTCATTCCATTCCATTATCTTTCATTCCATAAGATTCCACCAGATTCAGCAAACCAAACGGGCCCTTATTGTTTTCACCATTCATCCTTCCTTCACAATCACCAACAAAATCCAAATGCAAACCTTAGTGTAGAAGACATTACAAGTTATTTAGCATTACAGAAACAAATTCTCTTTGTTCCTCTGTGTCGCCTTCCATTTTCTTAGGTTTTTTTTTTCCATTGTTCGCAGCTTGAGATCCCTTCTCTTAGCTTCACATATCGTTATTTGCATATCAACTCCGTTGTACTCATCTTCATTAAATAAGAATCTCCACCTTATCATATCAAGCTGGGGTAAGGTATCTCCACGTTCTATTTTAACCCAAGAATAGTATCAAAATGCATAAGCATAGTGACATACTACCCAACCCAAGAGTCGCATCATTCACCTTTAGCGATGCTCATGTAATGAGCATACCACCACCAACATGCAGATTCTGGGGGTTAAATTACATCTACGACATCCAAATCTCTTTTAGGCGGTGAAAAGAAAGAAAGTAAAAAGAACGTAAATATTGAAAAAAAAAATGGCTTGTTCTATATAATGTACCCATCATAACAGGGACCCTATTGTTGAACTGTGGTACAAGATGACTTACTCAGCTTGTTATGATGGCACTCGCTTATATAATTAAAATATTAGGGTTAAGGGGAAAATTTATCCCAGAAGTATCTACGGAGTTGTACTGGGTGTTCAGAAGTTTTTTTGTAGGGCAATATTGCCCCAAAAGTTAGAAAACGGTACAATATCACCCTAACCCAAATGGATGCAAATAATCAACTAACCGTTAACTAAAGTATTATTTAGTTAAATAAAATTATTTAACGGTTAAACTTAACCCTTTTAATGGATAAGAAAATATTGCACTGTTTTTTACATTTTCATGGCAATATTGCCCCTAAAAAAACGCTCATTACATTTCTGTGGATACTTTTGAGGCAAATTTGTCTCTTAACCCAAAATATTATATTAAACTCCATACTAGACGTTAAAAGTTGTTGCTCACAACCACTTCATCTGCAGATCATATAGTGTCATTGAGGATAAGACTTCTGAAGTTAGAAGAGTTACAATTTAAAAAGTTGAAGACCAATGTAGTTGCCTTATAGCGTAATGCATTAATATAGAGTTAAAGCTCATATTGATATGTTATATCAAATATATTGAAGGAGAAGAGGTAGGGTTGAGTGTTATAATTGAACCACTGAGTTACAGCTGTGCAAACAATAAAGATTGGATTTGGATAAAAAGGGAAAAAAACTTTAAAAACGTAGTTCAAATTCTAATCTCTAATCACATTTAAAACATTTCATACTAAATATGACAATATAGATTTATTTCTAAAAATAATGTCAGAATTATCTAAGTGTTGTCAAAATAATAAAAAAATTAATTAATTCAAAATCAAGTAGAGGGGTTTTCTCTCCGCTATATGAAGTAAACGTTACCTTCAAATATATTTTATATTTTTTCTTGATATTCGTGCAGTAACGCATGAGACTATTTAACAATTTTGGAAGGTATCCCTCAATCTTAATAAGTACCATAACTGGAATTTTCATATTTCAATATAAAGAATCATATTAATTCATAATGTAATAAATTCCATTGAATTTTTATAAAAAAGTTGGTATATATACTGTGTGTCATTATTATTATGGTCGGGTATTGTCATCTCCATCGGATAGGTATCAAAAGGCAAAAAAATTTTAGATGGTAAGTGAAGTCAAACATAATTTCTGGAATTTTGAGTTATTTTCCTATAAAATGCCTTTTCTTTTGGAGTTTTGGCAGTGATGCCACTTATGCAAAGTTTATTTCTCCTTGCTTCCTCACCACCGTGACCATAGAAGAAGTAAATCCTGCGAAAGAAAGCTTATATGGACCCCTTCATGACATCGTCGACCACCACAGCAACAGTGCCGACGGTGGAAGTTGAACAGCTGTTGGTAACTCCGACGGTTGGCTCCCAGCACCATAGGGCCCACCCCAACAGTAACTCCAGAATTACCAGCTACGACGACCTGGCTCGGTTCGACCCTTTTGACATCAACTTTATTGATGGCCCTCCTCCGCTTCCTGATGTTCCGACTGCTGCAACCATGGCTTCGCCGCCGGAGGAACTAAGCTACCTGAACTCAGTGGGGTCCATTGGGCACCATATTCAGAGCTTGTCTATGGACTCTGATTTGCTGGACTTCATTACAAACTGCGGAGGCTCATATGGAGGAGCCGGCGGCCGGAATGATGACGTTCCAGTGAATCCGTCGGTTCATGTGGCACAGGGCGTTTCCACAGATGGTTCAACCAATAATGTGCTTCCGGTTGAGGCTGATCTGTCTATAGTGATGAAGCATGCCATGCCTCCTGAGAAGCTCGCTCGACTAGCTGCTACAGATCCCAAAAGAGCCAAGAGGTAGATAAATATACTTCCCTTTTTCTCTACATATCTTCATTCTTCACTGCATTTCTTTTTCCTTTTTGTGAAAAACGTGTTTGTTTCGATTTTATAGGTACAAATTCTTCATTTAAGAGAACCCTGGGTTTGATTGTCCGATAAACTTTATTTTTCGTTTGGTTGGAACGCTACGAAAATCTAGTGTTCGTTCGTAAAAATATGCTTACTTTACTTCTTTTTTTTCATTCAGATTCGTATTTCCTTCCAATTTATGAGAGAAGGGGAAATTAATTAATCCTATAAGAGGCGAAATCGAGACACACATGTAGCTTGAACCATATGTTAAACATGTTTAAAAATTGTGCATATGTATATATTGAAAAGTGTAAAATTTGACTCTCAAGCATTGACTGATATTGTGTGTGTGTGTGTGTTTTATTTTTGCATAGGATTCTTGCCAATAGGGAATCAGCTGCTCGTTCAAAGGAGAAGAAGGTTCGTTACACAGTGGAGCTGGAGAATAAGGCGCAGATACTTGAGGAAAAATCAGCTGAGATCTCTGTCAAGCTTTCAAAAATTGTGGTCTGTGTAATTTTCCAATCTCTGCATGTTCATAAACTTCACAGACTTTAATGAATTCTCATCAGTATAATGGAGGTAAAATATATTGTGTATCAGCTGTAGTGTAGATAGCGTTGGCCATAAGAATTCATGGAGACCACAAAATATATAACAAGGGATTTTAACTTTAAATATTGAAAACAAGAGTTAATACAATCTTTGATCTTTCATATTTACCCTCATTTTGTTTGAATATCTCAAATTTCAAACCATAGGTTTTGGTTCCTCAAATTTCATTCTCTATAAAGCATTTAATTTGTCTCTGTAATTTAATAAAAACATGAATCATAATGCTTTTTCAGGGAGAATTCATGGTTTGAAATTAAAGTAGCCAAAACAAAAACCTGGCAAACTTGAAGGGTCAAGGATTATATTAACCATGAAAACAATTTTCAGTACTCATTCCTAGAGAGAAGTTGCTTTTCTCTCAGTTTATTTTTTAATGTTGTGATTTCAAGATCTATCATATCAGCATGTTTTAGTTGTACTCATAATTTCTCAAAGACTGGCTTTTTTATATATCTAATTAAACACGAGCAGTAGGTAAAGGATTATCGCAAACTTCATTCATATTATTGTGCATGAATTAATCTATTTATACGTAGACACACACACTTGTACACGTAAGAATTAGATTCTAATACTCTACATTAAAAATTAACTACACAATTTTATAGTATTAAATCTTTAAAAAAATAATAAAACATTGAAAACTACACCACTTCCCAGTGTTGTGCTCCTAAAGGTAGAGTTAGCTGGTCCTGATGTTATATTCAATCGATGTATGAATATGTGCTATAAGTGATCCTCATCGAACATTCTTGAATATGTCCTTAAGAAGTTGTCTTTTTCATTACCCCATGTGATTCCTTTGCTTCTATTTTCCCCTCTAATGCAGAAGGAAAATTCGGACATGAAAGCTGACAAGAAGCTAATGTTATGTGAGACAGAATCTATGGAAGAACGTGCAAAGATTATAGAAGGTATGGATGGTTCAGTATAATGTTTGCTAAGTTTGTTTGTTCTATGCATTAATCGTTTTACAAGATTGTTATTAGGAATATAATTTGTTGAACTCTTCTATATTTTGCCTCTTCCATAATTCTTCAAGTTGTAGGGTTTAAAAAAGCACATCAATTACTTGAAGTTCGATATATAACTTCCTCATGCATGGTGGATTATAAAGTGCGAAGATTCTTAACATGAATACCCTAATTTTTCCCTTTCCTGTAGAACTGAACGAAACTTTAAGGTATAAGCTGAGGCAACATAAGAAAGAATATACGCAAAAAGTTGCATATAAGCACCATAATTTTAGAGGGCTTGTCTCTCCATTTTCTTCCCAATTAGCAATGCATCAGACGACTCTTGTTAGATCCTGGAAGGCCCAGCAGCAGCAGCAGCATCTTGTCATGCCACCGTCGCACTCGGATTCAGAAGACTCAGATTCTGACTCACAAAACTAGCCTACTAAAAAGGAAGAGCATGTAATAATATGATCTAGAAGAAATGCTGAGTATCTGTTGATTCATAAAAAAAGGAAGTACTATTCTTCAATTTTGGACATTCATAGTTTATTGTGATGGTTGAACCTTATGACTGGCATGGTTTGAGAGTTTGCAAGTTTTATGTATGTTATGCTTTTATGGGGTAGATTTTAGTACATTTAATTTAATTTCCTATCTCTATGAAACTATTTTACTGCTTAAGTTGCATATAAAATCACAACAATGAAATTCGTTAAGTTTTATCTCATTATCTAAGAAAACTTATTCTCATTTAAGAATACTGAACAATTTGCTATCCTCAGAAATTTGAAAAATAGAAGGCAATTTTTGCTTCAGAATTTACTGTTTCAAAATTGTCTTTTAAAGAAGTCGAGTAGGATCACACTTACTACATATATTGATATTATTTCATTTCTTGCTAAGAAAGAAAGATTCATGTCCACAGCTGTCAAGCAAATATCCTGCAAGTGTACAGCTCATTACAAAGTTGTGTAACAGAAATAAGATGTCGTTCCTCTGAGGATTATGACATATAATGGTTAAAAGGTACAATTTAATTTCTAATTAGGTTGAGCAAAATTGTTTCAAAGATTTTAAACACGCTAGAGAAAATTTTGGAAATAGAAGCGTTCATACAATTAAAACTAAAACATAACTTCGACTTCAAGAATTAGGGAATGTAGGACTAATGAAAATATACATGTGTTGTACAAGGGTCTGATAAAGAACTTGAAAGACCTTTCTTAAGACAAAACTAAATTTCTACTTTCATTAAAATGCATAATCTGTTGATACAAATCATGAATATCAATCTTCACCAAAAAAAAATGATGAATATAAATCTTAATTAAGAGCCAAGCTTAACTGACTATGAAAGGTTAGTGAAGATATCTCTATTTTACTAACAAAACAATCCATTTAACAGTATGCTTCAAGTCAGACATGATTTTATCCAAGTTCTAATCCAAGTGAAGAAATTAATTTAAATCGTGGGCAAATATTTAAAAGAATTAAGAAAAGGATAAAGCCAATACACACATCAATGACTACTAAAAGAGAGCAAGAATCATCAAGTCTTAATCTATACAATATGAAACAGTTAATGCTATAAAAAGTTTAATTACAACCCACTTATGTTCTGAAAAGACCGATACCTATACATAATAATCACAGCCATATAGAAAATAATGAAAAAATGGAAAGAAATAAGTGCAAAAGAAGGAAATGAGCTTGATCGAAGCTCTTCAAAACTCCACTTGAAACCTCTTCAAAAATCCCAAACCCTCGGAGTATCTCGAAGATTGCTTAGAATTTGAAGAATGGCAGCTTGGAACGAGCAACATGAAGAATAAAGCCCAAATCTCTTTTTCGGACAACAAAACACAGTTTCATTTTAGGGGCTTTTATATGTTTATTTTGATGATATCAACAAAGAAAAGCAAAAAGTTCGCATCAAAGTTATTTCTGCATGTTGATAATATTAATACCGTATTCATATCATGCATATTGATTCTAAGGCTAATGACCACTTGGTCTTGTAAGGTAATAATCGATTGTAGGCTGTCGAAGGAATAACAAAGAAAGGGCATCAAATAAGATAGACTAGAGATATCAAGATTATCCTACAATTGATTATTACCTTACAAGAGTTTGTGAAGATTAAGAACTTGCAAGCTTGGTTTCATCAAGGAAGAAATATCAAGATTACGCTACACTTATGATGACCCAAGAAGAATTTATTTATGTGGACTAATAGGAACTTGTTTTAGAAAACTCATAAATTACAAATTGGTTAGCAAATACGGAAGAAATAAATAATGAATCGATCAAAAATTGAAATCTTGAAACTAGTAATCAAATAAACACACGTTCTAGACAACATTGAGCATGCCAAATATAACATCCAAGGGAAACAATTTGATCACTTTCTTATGCCATATAGTTTTCTATCAATGTACATAACCAACAAGTAAATACTTGTCAAAAGAAAATTATCGTTCATAACTTCATAACTTTATCATAAATGAAGACTTTTGGGTCTTTAAATAAAAATTTCTCAATTAATTTAACACCTAAAAATGATTAGAACTACAATTTTCCTTTGAATTTCTTAAATTCAAAATAAAAATAATCGTTATTTGATAGTTTTTAATGAACAAAAGAAAATTTTCAGCCCTTTTTTTTTTGCTAAGCATAGCGTCCACTGTGGCATTAGAGTATCCATTGTGTTGAGCATGTCAGTTAGTATTTTCTAGTTTCTTTAGTTACATTGAATTGTGAGGTATACTGTGATGAATTATAATGTTAGCTAAACTAGCTAGTTTGTGCTCCCCACGCAATGAACGGTTTGATTTAGATTTTCCATGTAATTATAACATATACTAAATGAACAAATATACATATGGTAACAGAACGGTTGGACAAAAATTCCTGTCTGAATATAACAAAATTAGTAACCAATTTAATTGCATCTAAACATTCATAGCAAAATTAGTTACATAACGTCATTTCCGCTAACTCGGCCTCTACACATTCCTAAGAACTTCCTTGTGCACAACATCTGTAGCTGTTATATTTCCACCTGTAACATTGTTCAGTAAATATATCTTTAGACCTTCCATGCTCCTTACTCTTGAGAGTGCCCATAGAGCTGACCATGTGTGAAGAGAGGTTTCGAGAGGTATAGGCGAACATGTCGTAGAGGCTGGCCCTTACTTTTGATGATGATCATGGCAAAGCACAAAGTTACAAGAAATTGCCTTCTAGGCATGCGAAAAGGCAACCTGGTTTCATAAGGATTTACGTAAATCCTGTGATGAATAAAAACCTTCTGGTTTGGCTTTGAACCATTAAGCATGATAGCCTGGATGACAGATTTACCAAGGTGCATCATTCTCAGACGCATGATTCTCAGACGAGTGCCATTGCATAACCTAAACAATTGATGATATTTCTTAATAGCATAATTGGTGTCCCAACTTTCAAAGTCAACTTATGTGTAGACAACCTAAAGCTAGATATTGTATTGAGGAAATGAGCTGTGTAAAGGTTGTCAAATGAGTCATTGTCATCACTTGACCTACAAATAGAAATCACAACTTAAACATTTAACAGTCTCCTCTGGCAACAACGATAGTACATACTCATTGATCTCCATAATGACCTCAATTTTTTGAGCAAGTATAGCCCTCTCATTGAAGTACTCATTGGATCCTAAATTAGCCAGAAGATCAGTGAAGGTTGACATAACCATGGTTTCCAATGGGTTAGATGATGATGGGATCAGTAAAGGTTGTGAAATGTCTGGGTCACATGACCTATCGAAAGAACGACACAATTTCCCATCTCCACCATCTAGAAGCCACTTACAAAACCATTCAATGTCTGCAATTTCCTTCACATTAGATTCTGAGTATAAACTCATATTTCGTCAGCCTGAAAATAAAACAATGATCCCAAATGTACAAAGAACTAATGCATGCATTGCCGATGTTTGCTTTGGTTTCCTTTCGGATGACAGGAAGAATTTCCCTAAAGTCACCACCCATAAGGATGGATTTCCGACCAAATATTGAATTGCAATTATTAAGATCACGTAGCGTACTGTCAAATGCTTCAATGCAATAACGCTGGACCGTGGGCACTTCATATTAGTTTTGTAATTCTTAGCAAGTCTGCCAATGCTGAATTTTATTCATATAGAGCACATGGAAGATTCCGTGATCTCAATAGTGATGGAAAATCTAGAATGGATTGTTCAAACACTAGACAACAGGATGGCTACGATGCCATTCGATGAAATAGTTAACACAATATCTTCTCTTGAGAGCATGGTAGATGGCAATGCACTCCATAGGAATGTTTTTCCAGTTCCCCCTAATACGTGGCTAACAAAGGAGGGAGCTGAGAGTGAAAAATGATTTCATTGATTGAATTGTGCTCTGCACATGGTGTTACACACACACACACATGTTTAACAAGGACTAATAAATCAAATTGGTTACAATGGAACTAATTTAGTTACAACTATTACTGTTGGAATATGGACTAATCCACCCTTGTTGGATTAGGCCCAAAATGTGTTTTGGGGCAAACACAAATAAGAGAATATGTGGGAACAAAGTTGTAATATTCCCCATAAGTGTAAATTTGAAAATTAAATCACTATTTACGTGGGAACGGTTGAGAGGGAATAGTGCGGGAACGGTTTTTCCCAATCCCTTTATTTGGGGAGCATGAGGATACGTGAAACTCATTCTGAACATTTTGCTCTCCTCTCCCGCACAAAGTTTCTCTCTTCCTCTGTAAAGGTTCTCTCCCTCTTCTCGATGTATTTGTTATGTATCATATTCAGATCCACCATTGTGATCCGAATTTCATGTGGGTATCTGCAGATTCATAATTCGGCATCTCCAGGTACGCCCGAAATCCTTCAGTGGTATCAAAGCTTATAGGTTCCTAAGGCAATTTTACTCACCGCTCATGAATTTCCGCAAGCATGTTCATTGAGATGCACTGTGTATATATGATAATTTTGTTTGCTTTCTCTTGTAGCCTGCGATTTTATGAAAGCATGTTGTTTCGTTTTTCAATTCAGATTTCAAGCATGCCTGTGATTTTTATGTGTATATGTGAGTAGAAATCTTAGAGCATGCCTTTGTAAATCAAAACGAACAACGAAACGCAATAATGGATATCCAGATTTGGGTTCTCAGAGTGTGATGTATTTAGACTTAGAAAACATATCTATAGTGTAGATCTCTTCAAGACGAGAACGTGGAGACCAAGAACATGTAAAATGGAAACCGGACGATGGAGTTATGGAAGAAAAACGAGTCACAAATTCCATCACGTTTTTCCAGAAAAGGAGAAAGAATTAGGCTCCAAAAGTACTCCCATTGTGTAGATCTCATCGAAACGAAGAAATGGACACCTAAAACGCGAAAAATGGACGTCGAACGTGAAGATATGGCCGGAAAACGCATCAGATGAATAGTAACCATCTAAAAAACGAAAATCCAAAAAACAAACTGCTCAGCGATGGCGGAAAGCAGGCGAACCGGGTCAGCGTGGTGGGCGATCAGGTCCTAGGGATCCGCCGGAAGTTGGGCTGAATGAACTTAGCCCAATTTAAAAAAGGGCAAATGGTTATGGGCCACGGAAGGCCCAAACCGCAAATAATAATAATAATAAAAAAAGAGGAGAGTTGGGCCAGAGAGGCCCAATCAACCAAAAAAGGTTTTGGGTTGGGCCAGAGAGGCCCAACCCCCAAAAAAAAAAGGGAGCTGGGCCAGAGAGGCCCAGTCCAAAAAAAAATTAAATTAAAAATATTTATTAATTAAAAAAGGCCATGTAACGCATGAGGCCAAGTCGTGTCAATTCGACATGTGAACCACACCAATGGACTTGTCACAGGGCATGGATGCCGACGGCTTTGCGTGTGTTTTGATCGGAGTCCTCTACGGTGGCGCGTCAATTACAAGCGCCGTTTTAGCTTCAAATGAGACACTGTTTATTCCTAAAAATCCTAAAATTTAGGAGCTTCATTTTAATATATAATTTTCCTATTTTATGTGGCAATTCAGGATCTGTTTTTGACGAAAATCAGTGCTTAGTTAAAGATTTTTGAAAATTTTTTCAATGTATTAATTTCAAATCCATTTGTTTGAAAAATAATGGTACAATAAATATTAGAAAGCACTGAAACACTGTCTAAAGAACTAGTGTACATTTAATATGTTAATGAACATGTTCATAACAAGGATCTTGAACAAGAATTTGAAGAGGATTTTAAGAGAAATCGTTTGAAGAGGATCTTGAGGAAGATTCTCATAGGAACATGATGAAGACACTGAGAAGGATCCAGAAAAGGGGTCATAATCAAAACCTTGAGAAAGGCCCAGTGGAACCTCAAGAGGACTACTTCGACCCAGGTCTTGAGTGCTCGTTCTCATTGAAATTCAAACCTTAAGATTGTGATGAGAAGGTTAACCACCCTCTTTCCCCCCACCATGGTTGCGACAATAGCTGATATAATGCAATGAAAACGACCGAAGTCACTACAAAAAAAAGATTAATTTGCAGTGGTTCTTTTGTAGCGGTTTTAGAAAACGCTACAATGCATTGTTTTTGTAGCGGTTTTAAGCCAAGCCGCTACAATTTTGTAACCCTTTCAACCAAATGAAGCTAAAACAAATTTAGTAGCGGTTTTATTGTAATAAAACCGCTACTAGTTTAGAGCAATATTAGTGCCAGATGGCGGGACGTGAGCGCCAAAATAGTAGCGTTAATTTGTAGCGGTTTTATATAACTAAACCGCTACAAATTAAAAATATAAAAATGAGTTTTTTTAAAAAGTCTGATTTGAAATTAGTAACGGTTCTAAAACCGCTACAAATTCAACAAAACCGCTGCAAATACCGTTACATAAAACTCTACAATTTTGAATTTCAAATTTCAGAAAATCTGATTGGAAATTAGTAGCGGTTCTAAAACCGCTACAAATTCAACAAAACCGCTGCAAATACCGTTATATAAAGCGCTACAAATTTGAATTTCAAATTTCAGAAAATCTGATTTGAAATTAGTAGCGGTTCTAAAACCGCTACAAATTCAACAAAACTGCTGTAAAAACCGTTACATAAAGCGCTACAAATTTGAATTTCAAATTTCAGAAAATCTGATTTGAAATTAGTAGCGGTTCTAAAACCGCTACAAATTCAACAAAACCGCTGCAAATACCGTTACATAAAACGCTAGAAATTTAAATTTCAAATTTCAGAAAATTTGATTTAAAAACCGCTACAAATTCAACAAAACCGCTGCAAAATCAAAACCGCTACAAATACTGTTACATAAAACGCTACAAATTCAAATTTTAAATATCAAAAAATTTGATTTGAAATTAGTAGCGGTTTTAAAACCACTACAAATTCAACCAAAACCGCTGCAAAATGCAAAACTGTTACAAAAACCGTTACATAAAACGCTACTAAATCGTACAGACATCTTATAAATACCCTCACTCTCTCATTTCGTTTTCGCTTAACTCTTCATCATCTTTCTTCTCTCTTCTTCATTTTAATCTTCCTTCTTCTTCATTTTTACCTAAACATTTTATTTTTTAACTTTTAATAATTTGTTTA
>JANTPZ010121194.1:0-15644 GCA_025593235.1 Vachellia pachyceras
GAAAAATCCGAATCTGGACCCCTGAGTGACAAAAAAGATGGGGTGCTAGTGTTGAAAAACAAATCTCCAAGGTGGCATGAACAACTCCAATGTTGGTGCCTCAACTTTCATGGACGTGTGACAGTAGCTTCTGTGAAAAACTTTCAGCTCGTGGCTTCCCCAGAAAATGGGGTTGCCGGACCAGAGCATGAGAAGATTATCCTCCAGTTTGGCAAAGTTGGGAAGGATTTGTTTACAATGGATTACAGGTACCCCATCTCGGCTTTTCAGGCTTTTGCAATCTGCCTCAGCAGCTTCGATACCAAGATCGCTTGTGAATGAACATGTTCGAACAGGTATTCATCTGAAGCCCATTAAGAAATAATTTTGAGAGAAAATCAAAGCTTATTAATATGCTGGTAATGGATTGCTGAAAAAGAGTGGAGAGCAAGTATAGTTGTTGTAGGAAGCGTTAATTTTGAACTTTGATTAAGTCAAACATCCCATGGAACTTAAATATCATTTATTAAACCGATGCCTTAGTCATGTATCATCATCGGGTGGGGGCTTTCATGCCACATTTGTTTATAATGGTGGCCACCAAAGTTAAATGACCAACCTGTTACTCAGTTGATTCTTTTGAGCTATATGAAAGTATGATAAATTTGGTTAGAGACTTGTGCAGTTGTTTGGTATGATCGGAGTTCCTTATATTTTGTATAGATTTGTTTAATTGCTGTTAACTGATGACATTATCCAGGTTAGGATGCTCTCCCTCTCTCTCCGGTGCCCTTCTGCTTGTGTAGCTGTGTGGTATATAAATGGAGGTAGCTGGGACAAAAATGCTTGAGGTCGTTATTGGAGTAATCGGAATGAAGGAGATGCAATGCACAAATGCTTGAGGGTGCTGTAATTATGGGTTGGAATTGACCCATTCTGGTCACATTTCCTGGAATTAGAATTGCGTTTAGAACTTGTAATATTCCATTTCCTTCTGTATATAAAATCAACTCTTAATTTGTCCTTCATTTTCTTCTTCTGCAATATATTGTTGTCTGCTGTGTTTTTTTTTTTTTGTTTTAAAAAATCATTTTAGTTTCTGCTTTAGGAGGAAGAGGGATACCTTCTTGTGGTCTTAAAATTATTAAATTCTTTTATTAAAGCCAACTAAGTCATGCTAGAGATCATATGTTTATTTCATTAAAAAAACATAGAGATCATGCGTTTATGTAATTAAAATTTCATCCAAACACATTGACTTTAGGAAGCTTTAATTACAGTACAAATCACCTTTCCGTTTCCACCGTGGGTTTTTTTAATTACATGGAAAAAATATTGAAAACAGAAATTTAAAATCAAATGTCAAGCAGAACCTACTCACCAAATAAAAACAAGAGCATCATGGACCCAATTGAGATTGTTACATATATTTACCTTTGCATTACATTATCCAACTGGTTTAATAGCTTGGTGGGAATTATATTCCAGTGGCCAGAGCACTGGCCGGTGACTGATAACAATTTTTCATTCAAAATTTATTAAAATAATCAAAGGCATTGATAATGTCTTTTCACGCACAAAATTCAATTTCATTTTGGTCTTTTCGGGTTGATTGAATAACTTATTCCCAACGATGCACAGAGGTCTAGATAAAACCATCTTGAAATCCGTAAAAACCATCTCGAAATCCATAAAAACCATCTCGAAATCCATAAAATCATCTCAAAATATGTAAAATCATCTCAGAAGCCATAACTATTTTCTTTCACCAGATTTCTCAAAGGCGAAGTGAAATTTTCTGTCAACAAGCATATGTGAATGGGCCTACAAGGCAAGCCCAAACAATATCCTGTTCTTTTGGGCCCAGGCTATTGTATCCCTTTATTCATCTTGAACCCGCAACTTTGGTACAAATTTTATTTCGGTCTTTTATAATTCTTTTGTTGGTCGTGGCTTCTTGGTTGAATAAAGTTTTTGGGCGAGGGGCCCGTTGCTAATAAAAGAAATTTTTTAAAAAAAAGGATTGAACGACTCATGAGTAATTTAAAACAAACCCCACCAATTTGTTTTTGTAAATACTTGGGATTTCTTTTTTTAAAAAAAGCAATTAAAAAAGTACTAACTAGGTATGGAGGAAAGTGGCTAGTCTACATAAATGAAAAACAAATACCCTTCAAAATTCTGTAGTGTACTGTCACATCCATCCAATGAGTAAAGGAAACGGATAGAGGAGGCATTGTTCATTTACACAATACAAAGTCTTAGTATTCGCTATTCGTTGTTCAGAAACCAAACAATGTCCAAAGTTCATATTAAGAAGTGCTTTAGAAGCAACCAAAAGGCTCAAAGCACAAATATTTGTGAGTACTACACAGTTCACAGTCTAATAGAAAAGCATATAGAGAAAGGGGGTAAAACTATGGGTGAATATTATAGACGTAACAAAATTAGGGAGAAATATAAAAACATGAATACTGTTCGCAGATTATTAGATGTTCCTCTAATCTAATTAGACTATTCAACAGAAGAAGAAAAATTAACATAGACAAGATAAAGACTAATAAGCCTCTGATCAAGAAAGAAATGCAAGTAGGAATTACGGTATCTTGTACCTCTATGTGATATGATGATATGTATTAATGGCTTGACCAGCTCCAGCTTCATGCATACTCCTCAAGAATCACGGATGCTATATTACAACAACAAATTTTCTTTTGGCTCCTCACACAATCCTATCTTCTTGAGTCCTTCTTTGACGATTTCGATTCACCAGCCATGTTCTTCTTTCTCCTTGGGGCACCCATGCCACCGGCAGGTTCCACCAATGGACCAGACCATGTTTGAATATTGGCTTTTGGGTATGACAAGTTTGTAGAGCTAAATGAAACGTCAGGAGGATCAAAAACTGGATCCATGTGATGTACAGAACCCAGAGTATAGCCTAGAGTTCCGTCTTGGTGGGGTGGGGGGAACTTCTCGCTCTTGCTCTTAGCATTTGCGTGTGTTATCAATCGCCGTCTCTGTATTGGACATTAAATCATTGGATGTAAATCTAAACCTTAATATCCAAATATTCACTTCAAACAATAATTTTGAAGAAGTTATATGTGCTCTCATGATCAATTTTACAATTCTATCATTTTAAAAGCGGATCCATGATAATAGTTCTTCTGAATTAAGAAGCTGCTCCACTACGGCAGCTTGCAACCAAATTGACATGGAGCATATTCGTGCTAAGTGAAAACAAAGATGAAAAATAAGAAGCTTGCAATATATGGCATGAAGGTAAACTTATTGGATCAAACTAACAAGATATCCCCAAAAAGTAAAGTGAATCATATGCAACTTCAATGTATTAATTTCATGCATACTGTCATCGTCTAAGATTCCAACAGATGGCCAATAACAAACGAATATTAAACTACAATATCTGTACTTCAAGCTAATTTTGGCAGGCAAGTATTTTTCGAGGTGAAGGAGATTTCTTATTAGACATACATCAATATTAGCTTGAAGCTCAGCATTGGCTTCTGGAACTGGAATTCCCCTCCCTCCCCGATCACGTGGACGGGATTTCTTAGCACCATCGGCATTAGCTTTACCTGCTGCTCTCAATCTACATTGATGGCAAACAATGAAGTTAAATATCAAAGTGTGCGCATTTTCATTTTGTTTCGTTTCTAAAAAATTTCCTGCTACTGATAAAAATCATCAAGGGGTCAGTGAAAGTTCATATGTAAAGAACAGCGACATAAGCATGTTCATGTATATAGATGCCATCTAACTTGCTCCATTAAATAAACACGGGACCAAGCAAAAAGATAATATAAATGTGTACCAATGAATAGATTATATATTCTCATAAGAGCAAGGCAATATGCCAGAAACGAAGTTAAAGGGTTTTGATGAAAACACAACGAGTCTTGTCCAGAATGAAATCGTCATAATATTAGAAATGGTCACAAGCTTCATTATGTTGTATGCAGATTATTAGGAATTGCTCAGATGGTTGAAAGGCTCATTTAAAAAAGTGAAAGGTTTGGCTTTATGATATAACCAGAGATATATTTAGATGATTGTTCAAATTCTCTAATGAATCAGAACTCAAAAGTTATCAGAGCCTTCTACCTTCTAGCTTCTTCATCCCGTAGCTTTGCATCCATCTCCTTGCTGGGAGGATATTTTGGAAGGCTAGATGGCTCACAAGCATAAGGTTTTGTAGTAAAGAACTACAAAAGGAAAACAATCCACATCAAATTAGGATTCCGAAATCTAATTATGGAAACTCGTGAGAACTTCAGGCACAATTCATCATATCTCATACTCAGAACTACATCATAAATAAAAACAGCAGTCCAGCTATCATCATTTCCGGTTAGCAAGAAGCAACCCCACTTCAACCTCAAAATAGTATGATCAAGAAAAAGAAAACAGTTGTTATCTTTGTTTCTCTAAGCAAACAATGACAAAAGATATAAGAAATTGAATCTAGTGAGGAGGAGAAAGTAGCTCACCCATCCCTCAACTTTTTGGACTTAGTTTATCACCTTTATTTTTTGTTAACAGAAATAGGCACACTATAGAGTCGGTCAACAACATGATCAAGGAAGAGATGACAAAGAAGAAAAGTAACCTTATATTAAAATTGTCTCTATTAATATATAATTAACTTTTCAGCCATATCGATGGAGTAGGAGATAAACCTTTTCGTAGTATTTTTGTAAAAGGTTGAGTTCACTAGTTTTTCTAGTGTTAAACATGACAAGGAAGGACCAAGACCAACCAAGCAGAAACGGAGAAAAAAATAAGGTGGAATCGAAGTGTTGACTAAGGAACCAAAACATAAATCTTACTTCACTTTGCAATGCAGCAGTGGCAGTCTGACGTTCCGCTGGATCAATTGCAAGAAGGGTTTCAATCAGTGGCAAGGATGATGGCGGAAAATCTTTGAATACATCTGATATGCATCGCTTGTATGATTGTTGGGGTTTAAAAATGGTAGCATGAGGCAACTTTGACTTTTTCCAATACTCTTCAGAAGGAGAACCACATAGCTTAAATATCTTATGTAGCTGCTCCACCTAAAAAGCATGAATAACACTAAATAAGAGAACAAAAGCACCAACCTCACAAACAAGAAGTTGCAGAAAATTGAGAAGCCAATGGCAACAAAGTCCTGCACCATTGACTACTGAAGTAAATACACTTTTATACCCTGAAAAGATGGTAAGAGGAACTCTATGGGACGGTACATTCAGTCATTTAAAGATTACCTCGGTTCGACCAGGCAAAATTGGCTTTCCGGCCAACAATTCTGCAAGAATGCAACCAGCACTCCAGAGGTCCACTCCTGCACCATAATCAGTGGCCCCAAGAAGAAGTTCCGGAGGTCGATACCATAAAGTTACCACCCTACTTGTCATAGGGTGCTTGTGATCAGGATCAAAGAAGGAAGCTAATCCAAAATCAGCAATTTTAAGAATCCCTTCATTGTCAATAAGAAGATTTGACCCCTTTATATCTCGATGCAGAACATGACGGTTGTGACAGTGTTCCAGACCAGAAAACAGCTGCTTCATGTAACACTTAACCTAAATAGAAACGGATACGATAAGTTAAATAAACAAAACTCACCACAAGGAGGGAAAAATTATCTTGGAGAAATTATATTTCAACCAACCAAGGCCTTAAATGTCAATACCTGAGGCTCCGTGAACTTAATTGATGGGCTTGTAGCAAGTCCAGCCAGATCATGCTCCATGTATTGAAAAACAAGATACAAGCTACATGACATTCTAGAAGTCACTAAACCTTCCAGTTTGACAACATTGGGATGATCCAGTCGGCGTAATATGAGAATCTCTCGGGCCATGAATTTCACACTCTCTGGCTCCAAATTGTCAAATCGAACCTTTTTTAAGGCAACAATTTTCCCAGTTAAAGTATCTCTGGCTTTGTAAACATTACTGTATGTGCCTTGACCAATCTGAACATTAAAAAAAAAGTAATTCTTAATGTTTATAACATCAGAAATGAAGTAGAAAGGAAAACAAAATTGAGGGTTTGATGAAACTGGAAGGCTTTCAATTTACACCATTTTAAATACGCATAAATGTCCAATCGAACCATGCCAAAAACACATTATTACTAATTTTAGGTGTTGCTTACATTTCAAAAACCTGATGGCAGAGAATTGGCAACATGTTTTACCAGTGAAATTAATCTTAAACTCAATTGAAAGAAAAAATCGACATTCTCCGTTTAAGGAAATGGAAAACAACAGAAAAACGTAGAAGCAACTTAACACTCCCGACAGTCAACTCCTTACATCACACTTTCTCAAAATGCAAACAACATAATCAAACCGGACAAAGCTGTGTTCCGCTGCCACAAGCTTATAATGAAAACAAAACAAAGATTACCCCTAGATATCATACCTTATCAAGCTTTTCAAAAGTGTCAGCTCTTCTAGGCGACAACCCGTTGATGGCTTCCCCTGCAACCTTGGAGAGCCAAGACGGCCATCCAGCCGCCAGTTGCTCCCCGTGAACATGGTTAGGTGGGTTGCTTAGCCTCGGATTTGGCCGTGACGATCGCCGCCGTTCCCCTCTTGGCCGTGTACTCTTCTCCTCTCCACCTTCCTTCCGATTCCCACCATTTTGAACCTCAACCACTTCTGCTTTCGCAGCTGCAACTTCATCTTTCCTCTCCGCCCTCGCTTTCTCCCTCTCCGACGCCGTCTCTCCGGCGAACTTCGCCGAAGCCTCTCTTCCAAACACACAGCCCATATCTCACTCAATGCACTTGACTCACACTCTGCTCCTCATCGCATTCCCACAACACTTGCTCCAACCACATTTTCCCTCATTTTCCTCCCACCCAAACATCTTGTCCTATGGAGATTATCCAGCTCTCGGAGAAGCAGGGGAAAATAAAAATAAATGGGAGAACCCTAATAATAATTTTGCTCACCGAACTTGAAAAGTAGAAAAGGGGTTATAATAAATGGAATGTGAGAATACGCTAATACAAGAGACCCTAACTTTACCAGACAAAAGGTGAGAGAGCAATGATTTGTAGTCACCCACAAAATGGGGTACAGTCAAAGAAATGAGCTTCCATCAGACACCCCATACACAGAGAAAAGAAGGGAAAAGCAGAAAACACAGTAAAAGCTTTTTTCTTTCTGGCGTTCTTTTTGTTGTTGAAGTGTTTGCTTTTTTTGGATTGTGGATTTTGGATGGGGGATCAGAGTTGAAACAGTCAAGTTTGAGCTCTTAAGCTTGGACTTGCCAGATTCAAAGATGTGTTAAAGGAAAGAATGTTTTTGAGACAGAAAACACAGTGGGCACGGTGCATCTCTCTCTGTTACCAGTTGCCAACCACTCCACAATGGGGCTTCGGGTCGGGTGGCTTCACCCCAGCGGTTGCCCGATTCCATGTGTGATTTTAGTCTAATGTTTGAATGTTAATTAGGGCCACCTACCTTAAAATATGTTTTACATAAAAAATAATTTTATTCATAAAATAATTATAATTAAAATGATTCAAAATATATTTATTATATATATGTATTCATATTTTTATTTTTTATAATATTTAATTAAAGGATTGATCTAAAATTTTGAGAGGGGTTAACAAAATGAATGTTGGCGATATTTGTGGGAATGGTTATCTGAAGAGTATAAAAAAATGAGATGAAAAAGATGGAAAGGAAAGTTGTGCACAATGTCTCCAAGGCGTGGGCAACACTTTCCTTTATGTTTAATTCACCTACACCTATTCCTATATTATAGGCTGCAAGTTGGGTTAACCGGTGAATTTTCTGCAGGATACAATAGAGACCCTTGAGTATGGATTACACTCCCTACACTCAAGTCAAGACGACAAATGCTTTTACAAAGTGATAGTTTGTCTTTTTCTAAATGTGCATTCAAAGAGAAAGACAATGAGTTTGATATTGCTGTGAAGAAACTTGTGTGTCCGAATGAAGGGATGGGATGAGTATTTATAGAGAATGGAGAGATGTCTTGAAGTGACACCTTTTAGAAACAATGTCTCCTCAATTAAGAGTCACAACCATACCACTTCAAGAAGTCACAACCATATGACTTTTCAATGAAAAGTTGCACCTTTATGGTATGTAGGGATATATAACTTTAGAATTACAACCCCCTACACGCCCTTCAAATAAATTAATTAATTTATAAATTAATTAATTCATAAGGATACAACTTTATAAGAAATCACATATCTTCCTTCAACAAATTACATCTTTTCATTTAGAAAGTCACATATTTTCGTTTTTAAAAAATACTCTAAAAATGAACACATGAAAAAAAAATCTCACTCGAGTTTTCATGTCAGTAAATAATTGAGTCTCCAACTGTTTCCAAAAAGGACAAGAGTCTTTGCTATTTAGGCTAATTCACATTGATATTTTTAATATTCTTATAGTCATATAAATGAATTTTTATACACTATACTACATATGATTCTTAATATAAAAGTGAATTGACTTATAAATGAATTTTTGGAAGATTAAAGAAATTAATTAATTGATATATCATCATCTTTATTCAAACTAATTTATCTTACTTATAAATTGATATACAATCTAATGAGACATATAAGTATTTCATTATATGTATTATGATTAAGTAATTTAAAAAAATTAACTGCCTTTTATATTAAGGATTGGATGTGGTATAACATTAAAATGATTGATAATTAATTATTCAGATAACAAATTTGTTGAAAATAATGGAATTATAAAAAATAACACAATGTTTCATCAATTAAATGAACTATAAATATGTAAATTTAAACTACAAATAGGCAGGGGGAGGTGAAAAGGGAATTTTAACTATTTTACAAATTTTTTTAATTACAAGGTTAAATGTTAAATAGTTTAATCGAACGCACAACCTATTATATACATAAAAATTTTATGCCATTTTACAAGACCACTAAATAACTCCATGCAATTCTAGACATAAGGATTGTACGGAGTATTTGCATTTTCTAAATTTATGACATGGATGCAAGTGAAAAGTATGGGTGATTATGGGAGGTATGAGTGTGTTTAATTATCTCATTTACATATAATTCATGGTTCGTTTGGAAGACATTTTGACAATAATTTTTACGAATTTCGAGGCAAAACTTAAATTTTGGAGAATAGATTTTGTGCATGTTTGGAAATAACTTTTTTCCAACGAGGCACGCAAATCAAGACAAAACCATATTGAAATCTGTAAATTCTTATCGGAATCCGTAAATTCTTTTCTCTCAAAAGATTACTAAACACACCATTTGGAGAATAGCTTTTTAGATTCCGAGGTAAAAAGTATGTATGAAAGAGGAGAGATAAAAAAAAGTATGAAAGATAAAATTTATTAACAAATAATATGTGATTTAATAAGAAAATAACTTTTTTAAAATCTATATTTAAAACTGAAATTTTGCATCTAAAATAAATTTTTTTAAAAGTACGAATACTTGAACAAAATCTAAAATTTTAAATAAAATATAGGTTTCTTTATGAAAGTAAAATATAGGTTTTATAACAACGTAGAGCGAAACTAAACACAAGCTTGTGAGATTTGCATATAGAATTTCTTTTTATATTAATTTATTCCATGCTTGTTCTGAAGAGATTGAAATGAAAATGGGGAAAAATCAACAATCTGGGATGGGCCCCACCATGTGGTATTTGGGCGGGTTTCATCAGCGTCAGTACCGAGAGCCTGACAGCTTGTACGTAGCGAGGAAGCTTCCATGGTTTAACCCATACCCACCAATCAAGATCCGACAACTCAATGAGAGCCACGTGGCCCTGAACCCATGCCGACCGCGAACATTTTTCGTTATGACGTGTCGATACGTCATTGGGATAACACGTGGGTCCCATGTGTCTCAAGCCTCAGCCCGCCCGCTGCCATTGCAATGGTTTGTTTATCACACAGCTTCTGGAATCTACGCCTTCGGTTGGATTAAATTTACTTTAGATATAATTAATAAATACGGCACTGGGATTTTTTTTGGGTGCCCTATGATTTAAAATATGAAATACCGTAGAATTATAGAACAAAATAAATAACGAAATAAAAATTTAAAAAAACTTTGCCTCGCTCCACATGTTTCTCACTAGATAACCTTTTCTGTGTAATGCCAAAAAAAAGTTAGATCAAAGTTGCATGCAAAATTCCATTAGACAAATTAATTGTAAGAATTGGATATTCGTATTTGATTTTATTACCGTTTAAATTAGAAGTGAAAATTACTTAACATCAAAGTGTGCTCATGAACTCCAATTTTGAAAAGCATGAAAGTTTGCATGGCAATGGACATAACAAGCTTGTTCAAAACGTTTCTAAAAGGTAAACGCACATTCAATAATACTTTTTTAAAAATAAAATAATCTTTATCACATATGTACAGTAAATCTCTGTCGCGCTATCAAACACGCACAAAGGAGAAAACTTGCGTTTAGGTAACCATAGTTTTCCTCAAATTTTTTTGCCCCAGGAAAGCAAAAGATTCCCCTCTAACTAATATAGTATGCAAATAACATTGTACGATCCTGTTGTAAAAAAAAAAAATAACATTGTAGCCAACACAAAAACATATTACATGTTCATTCTCATCTCAAACTTCCAACATAACTCGCAAAAATTAAAAAAAAAAACATGAAAGACAGCTCAAAAATAATAAAAAAATTTATTATTTTATCATACTTTGTTTATTGGATCAGAAATGATAAACCCAGTTTACTCTGAATTTTACCTGCTTTATTAGAAAGAGAGTTTTTTTTTTCAGCAGTGATGGTGGCAATATATATGGATGAGAAGCTTAATATATGTTGGGATTTAGAATAATATGGGTGAGAAAAAAAGAAAGAATAAATATTATTATGGTTTTATATGGTAGGGAATGATGAGTAATGAATTAAAAGGAGAGAGAGGGAAGTTGCTTAAGATTAAGGAAAGGCAGAGAAAGAGGATTGAAGTGTAAGGACAGCTTCTTTATCTATCAACTGACATATCCATTATTGGTTGTTAATTAAGGTTGTTCACCTTACACTTCACCTTCCCTCAATTCCTCTCCCACATTTTATTCTCCCAAAAATAATTAAAAAAAGAACAAAAATAGGTATGGGTGTGTTTGGCAAATTGACGATTTTGGAAGTTAAAAATGCATTCCCCAGGGAAGAATGTATTTTGGGAAGAGAATGGATGTTTGAAAACTGGTATTAAACCAATATCATCTTTATCATGTGAAAAGTGCTTTTGAATGGAAAACATTCATCCGGCTCACTAATATCAATATCATATTATATCAAAAAATTCTTTTATGAAATATTTATATATATAAATTTTATGAAATGGGTCGGACTCACCCACGATCCAAGGGCAGGGCATCTGATTCATGATCCACTGGAGTATGTCCCTGTGAGCACTGGAGCATGTCAAGTAAGTCATTTAGTTTGATCACACAAATAGGTCAACCTATTTTCACTTAGCTGTGGTGATGCCTCCCAAACGCCACGACTAAAACCACAACAAAGTGGTACTTTTCAGAATCGAACTCTATCCTTTTAGATGAGAGCACTAACCCAATCTCTTTACCAATTGAATTCACGAAGGATTGGGTTTTTACGTAATCTTAATAGTCCATAACAACGGCAATCTTAAAAGTTCTAGCTTGTTCACACTCCACTCGTTAATGACCTAGCATTCAAGCCCATGAACACATATTGCAGCCCATTGCCCCCAAAGCCTACCACGTTTAGAAAGGGTTACTATCATTTTTTCCCCTTGGCATAGACGTTAGTTTTGGGTTCCTTAGGCTAGAATCTATGATGTTGGACTATCTAGTTTTATAAGAATTTGGATGTTCAATAGTACTACCATTAAGTATAAAAAACAAAATTCATTAAAAAATATATAGACTAAAACTAAAATTAGTCAAAACTATAGGTTTTGAATTATAATTTTAGTCCCATTGCTTTTAACCATTTTTAGTTTTGATCTTTACACTTAACATTGATAATTAACACAGATAAACATTCAGGTCCTTATAAAATCATATGGATCAAAACTATATATTTGAAATTTGAGGGAATAAACTAAAACACATGCAAACTTGAGAATAAAAATTATATTGACCCTTTAAAAGATAAACATTCCGTTTGGTTAAATGAAATAGTTCATGTTTAAGCAAATTTTAATTAAAGGATAAATTAAAAAGAGAGTTTGGGCCACCAACAAGCAAGCGAAATAAAATATAAGCATATGGATAATTTTCGTTGGAGGCAATACCAAGTACAAAAAATGTGTGTACGTCTCGGACAAGTATCGAAATAAATAAATATGAAAAGATGTTGTCATTCTGATAGGAGTGTCTGATATCGATGGCTGATGGTTGTTGCAGATTAACCAGCAAAATGCATTTAGCTACGATCCTGAAGGGCAATCAATATTCAATTTAACTTAAGAGCGTTTTCCCTTCGCCTTCTCCGTTTGACTCCAGTCACCAACTTCGCTTCATACGAATCCCTTCCTCCTGTGCCGTTCTTCCGCTAAAACTGAAGGGACATGAAGCAATTCGAAGTTATCCAGAATACGCTACCTGAAGATGTTGCCATCAAAATTGCTTCGATGCTTTCGGTTTGATTTTATAATTATACCCACCCTAGCATACATAACTTCCAATTTTTGGTCTTTTGACTTGTTTCATTCGTTGGGTTTGTGCGAGAAGGTACGAGATTTGTGCGTGTTGGGTTGTTGCTCAAGGTTTTGGAGGCAACTTTGTCGCTCAGATTGCATCTGGGAATCTTTAACTAGAGAACGATGGCCTTCTCTTGCGTGCTTCCATTTTCCTGCTTCGTCTTCTTCTTCCGCTCCTCCCAATGCCCCCAATCCTGAGGTATTCCCAATTACCCCCTTTTAAGGGTGATCCAGTTACCTTCTTTTATCTTCTGAATTGGGTCTGTGTGTAATAAATGATCATCAGCATCCTCATGTTATTCCATTTTTCATTTTAATAACTTCAATTGATTTATAGACTATACCCAAGTTCCTTTTCCCTGCTTCTACTGAGCTTGGAAGGTAAGTAATTATCATTGCGTTAATGTCTTAATCATATGTTCGTGGAGGGAAGAAATTATATGTTTTACACAGTTTTGTCTTGAGTAAGCTGATAACTCGCCCCCTAATTGTTAGACCAGTGTATTAGTCCATAGAGCTTGTTATTTTCAACGATAAAGTCATTCACTAATTAATCATTACAGACTCAAGCTCAATGGGATTTAATTATTAGGGAGGGGTGTGTGTATGTGTGTGTGTGTATTTAACATACTCATATGTTTTTCTGTGACTATTGGCATATTTGATTAGAAAAAAATATATATTGGGCCTGTTTTATAATTTATTTACTTGGAAACTGGCTTACAGAGGTGGAGGAAATTGTATATCGAGAAGCACAATGAGGTGGCAGTTAGAGCAGCTGCTGCTGCCAAGTTTGTTGAAGATAACTCACCCTCTAAATTACTTGAGTTTGGGGACTATCTGAAAGCAATTAACAGTTTGGATGATATGAAGCTTGGCTTCAAAGATGTCCAGATATGCCTTTTCAAACCTAAACTGAACGTGTTGATTAACTTGGTCAGCATACACTATTGCCGCACTTGGCTTAGAATTCCGGTAATTCCCATAATCCCATTTGTTCATCCCTACGGTGATTATTTTACTTGCAGCTCAACTAATCAAACTCCTTTCGTGTTCCTTCCAAGGAGTTTTTCTTTCATTGTAATTTATGTCTCACTTAGTGCCAACTAGCATTCGTCATGATACTCGGTGCATAAGTAGTATCCAGGACAAAGCTATTTTTCCTGAAAACTGTAGTTACATTTGTTATTCTTCCATACTTTATTCCTGCAATATGGTTTTCAGTAGGAAGCAGGATAACAGGCCATTCAACTTCATCTAACTTGATACATCCTTTGTCTTTGTTTACAAGTTCGTATCACAAGGAACTTCCAAAAGAAGCTCAATTTAGGGGATCTTCTCTAGATTTTAGTTCTCTTTTATCTGCTTTCTCTTTTGTTTGAAACTCATTCCTCTTCTTTATGGCCTAAAACCTGAATGTTTCTTCAGAAAAAGCGAAGGAGGATAGAGTGGAATCTCAATCAATATTATATCTATATAGTTTCTCTCTTTTGCCCTTCTTAAAATTGTTGCAAGGTACTGCTGTGCATACGTCCAATGTCTAATTATAAAGATGCATCCCTTGTAAATATTTGCACTACTTAATTATGGGGCTACGAACCAGGTAGCTAAGTGGATTGAATTATATGGATGCTTCTCATGGTATACAAAGGACAAAACTGAAGTAGATTTTTTAGGAATTTGCTATCATGTTCTATGATGAAAACGAGGACTGTGGATAGTTTTTAAAATGCACATCTCTCAGTTGATTTCTCTCACATGTTCTGTAACTTGTATGTATAGAAAACACCAAATAAACTTAACCTTAGTCTGATCCATATGAATCATGGTTCACTTTTTGGTATACAACCACCTCTCGGGGCAGGGTGATCAACTCAAAGAAGCCCTTCAGATGAGTGAGATTGCGGAGCGGCATGTGTGCATCAAGTGGTGGAAACTTGGTAGATGGTTCTATGGCTTCCGCATGAGGGATGATTCATTTTCCCGATGGGTTTCATTAGCTGATTTGGCAATTGATGATGATGAACAACTTCTGGCGGTGCTTCTCGGAGGTGCAATTCACGGGGTTTTACGTGTTCAGATATCCAGCAAGGATCACCACACAACTACTCCTTAGTCCGCCCAGATCACCCAGGAGAAAGAATATGAGCAATCTGAATGAAATGGCCAAGCAAAAATGCAATGTGCACTAGCCCTGTATTGTATATATGATGACTACACCAGCAATGCTGTTACAACAGGTGGTCCAGAATCGTAACGGAATAGCTATGCACAATGAAAAACAGACACGTGTATACAAGGACCACAGGTATAGCACAATACTGAATTACTATTAATCCTATTGATTCTATCTTAATCTAACATCCCCCCTCAAACGAGAGGGAGTGATACACAACCCGAGTTTGCTACGGAAATAAGTAAACTGTGTGTGTGTCAAGGCCTTAGTGAGACAATCTGCTATCTGTTGAGCTGAAGGAATATATCTAACATCCAAGGCACCCGAGAGAACCATATCACGGATGAAGTGAACATCAATATCTATGTGTTTACTTCGCGAATGTTGAACAGGATTAGCTGCCATAGCACCAGCGCTGAGATTATCGCACCAAATAGTGGCTGGTTGTCTTAAGTGTAAGCCAAGCTCAAACAGTAGTGATTGAATCCATTTGATTTCAGAAGCACCATCAGCGAGAGCACGATACTCAGATTCCGAGCTTGATCTAGACACCATTTTCTGTTTCCGTGAAGCCCATGAGACTAGAGTGTTGCCAAAGTAAACACAGCAGCCACCCATAGATCTACGGTCATCGACATCAGTGGCCCAATCTGCATCTGTAAAAGCTGTAATACGAGGAGTTGTGACAGCTGAAAGATGCAAACCATAATTATAAGTGCCCTTGAGATATCGAAGAATTCTCTTGACTCCTTGGTAAT
>JANTPZ010121195.1:0-13481 GCA_025593235.1 Vachellia pachyceras
AGATGGATAGAGACGTGCAGGTGTAGTTGCAGCAGCAGGAGCTGATGAAAGCGCAGTTGCAGCAGCAATAAATGGAGATGTGGAGGCAGGCTGCGAATGTCATGCTGCAGATGGCATTTCAGGCTACCTTCCCTAGTTCTGCTCCACCTGAGCTACCTCCACTTCCTGCCATAGCCCCCTCCCCCAGTACCTCCACCACCCCCACCTCCCCAGCCCGAGGATCCCAAGGTCCCAGCCCCCCACCGAACTTACGATTTTGTATTATTTTGTTTATAAATTGAAATTTTTGTATTATTTTCATTTTGATACAAATTTTGGACAATTGATTTTGTTTGATTCTGTTTATTTATTGAAATTTTTGTATTATTTTCTTTTTGATAAAAATTGTGTTTATTCATTCATTTACAAATTTATTCATTTACAAATTATTAAAGTTAAAATATATTTAACATTAAATTAAAATAAAATATATTTACAAATAAAATAAAATTTCCCTCTTATTTTGTAGCGGTACGTTCGTACCTCCATCCGTTATGTTGAGAATCTGTAGTGGTTATGATATAACCGATGCAAAGTTAGTAGCGGTTTTGTCTATGTGAGCCGCGGTTACTTTAAACCACTACCAAATCGTTTGCCACAGTGACTTTTGTAGCGGTTTGTATAACCGCTACAACAAGTTATTGTCGCGGTTATAACCGCTACGAATACATAAAATAACCGCTGCTAATACAGCCTTTTTTTGTAGTGTCTGCTCATGTATAAATATCTAGATATTTTAGCATAAATATCTAAATATTTTGAAGAAGAGTTCTGGAAGACAAATATAGACTGTTAGATCGAATCAATCTCCACCGTCCGTTGATGAGGTGGAGTAGTATAAATACCCCTAAGGGGTTGAGTTGTATTCACCAAGCATTTGAGCAATTCAAAGCATTCTCCCAAGCTCTCCATCTCTCTCTAGTTTCTCTCTCTAAACTTCCTTAGTTCTCAAACTAAGTTAAGTCCTTGAAGGTTTACTAGCAGGTTCCAGAGCTTCAGTTTGAGCAAAGCTTGCTAGGCCGGACGGTACTTTCATCAAGTAAATATTAAGTCCGTGACATATGGCATCCTGTGACTTTACCTCATTACAAACCTTATTGGGACACCATGGATTCTTTGCTTCCTAAACCACCCACTTCATGTTGTGTGACAATATTGGTACTTCATATCTGGTTGGTAATCCTATGACTTATTCTTATACTATACAAAATGAGTCAGATTATCACTTTGTTAGAGAAAGAGTAGCTTTTAAGGCTTTACAAATTGCTATAGTGCCTTTCAAGGGCCTCGTAACGAACCTTATTGCAGCCTGCTCTGTTACAGAAAAATTAAAGATGCCATATGTGATGCTATGACTTAAGTTTAGGAGTGGTTCCCATATAGAAAGAGACAGATTTTTGGAGTAGTTTAACAAAAATGTAAAAATTGCTCTTTTTTTAAATATTATTTGCTTTTACACCCTTTAAAATTTAGTTGTGTTAGATGTTCTTGGTAAAAAATTTTGTTACTAAAGTTGCACTTTAACCCTCTATCATGTTCTGTTTTCATTAAAGGTCTCTACCTCTTTTTTTTTTCTTTGGGAGGGGGTAATTGAAGATCATCAAAACAAAATGAATGTTAATTAAGCTTCATAGAGTATATTCTAACTATATCAACAAACTAAATTTAGATTTTCCATCCAATTCAGATTATTGAAGCTTATTGCAAATGGACAAATAAACCATTTGGTCAATCTCACCTTTTTAGGGTAAAAAAAATGTAACGAACACACGAAATCAATATTAGGAGATCAAGATATGAATACGAATATTTTCTCCCAAAAATCAATTTGTTGTAAGGATAAAGAATATTTTGACACTCCCGTAATATGATATCAAAGTTATTCATCACTGGTAAATGGAGTTTCTTTTAGACATGTGATATTAGAGTTATTCACTGATAAATGGAGTTTCTTTTAGACAAGGAAAAAAAATTAAAGAAACTACTACCTTCAATCCTAAATATAAAATTTAGCTTGTAATGTAATATAATTTGCACTATAAACTAAATCTTATATTTATAACTAGAAATAGTATAACATATACAATCTCTCTCTCTTGATAAGTTAAAAGTTAAGGTAAGTTGGGGTGTAGGGTTCATCAGAGTCAGAACATACCTTTAGGCTCATAAACCACTTATAGAAGTATTTACATATGGTCTACTAACAAGGTTCTTACATTAGCAACGAGATTTAAGCTCGTAACTTCATGATTTTCAGATTTTGATCTAACTTCTACCAATTGGATCAATCTCTATTGACAACTTTCTCTCACGTATACACGCACATACCAGAACTTGTTGATTTGAACAAGGAGTAACAACTAAGCTCTTCAATTGCGCTTCTCAAACATCATCACCGTCCGCCAATATGGTGGCTCTGCCAATATAGTAGAGCCACAATATTGGAAGACTGTGTTGAGATTGGAAACATCTTCCCAATAACACTGGACAAAGAATTTGAGTGTTAACATATAATTATCTTGTCTTATGAGAAACCAAGACTAGCTACTAGTGGCTTTATATATAGAGACCATCACAGTATATCACTCCTTCATTCCACTAAGGGATCGAATCTCGTGTTTTTTAGTTCACAAAAATTTACAAACAAATAATTAAAGTAGTGCTAAATATAATCACTTTCTATATATTCGATTCTCCACCATTATAAATATTTAGTCCATGACTTGATGTCACAAATATGAAGGAAGCATTTAGTTGACTTTTTGGGCGAAATATGCAGGCCTTGAAAGAAAGAAAGAAAGAAAGGTTAAGGTGTAAATTTGCTTTACAAGTTTTCATTTAGGAATAATGTTGTCCCGAAAGTGTAAAGATTGAGCAATTTTTAATGGTCAATCTTATTTTTTTAATGGAATAAGACAACATTGCTATGTTTTGAAACCCTCATGGTGATATTGATCCCAAAAAGTTTCTAAAGTAACATTACTCCTCAGCAGAAACTTTCAAAATAAATTTAACCTTAGCCTAAGAAAGAATATGTCGATGATTTAACACATTTCACTCAATATAGTCTATTTTGTTCATATTTCAAACTTGGGTTAAAATGTAAATTTGTGCTTAAAATTTTAGCTTGGGGGCAATCTTACCCTAGAAGTTTTCATTTGAACAATGTTGCCCAAAACTTTTTAAAATGGAGTATTGTTGTCACATCCTATTGGAATATTAACAGTGAATGTTAAAAAATTAACATTAATTAATCGTTAATATTTTTAATGGAAAATGATAAAATTGCTTCATTTTGAAATTACCGGTAACATTACTTCTAAAATAACTTCAGAGGCAAATTTACACATTAACCCTTCAAATTTTATATGTTGTTTTTTAAAAAAAGTTAAAAAATTGAATCATATGCACACACATAGATATATATATATGTCACATGCTAATAATTAAGAAGAAAGCATCACTTTTTCATTTTCAAACACTTATTCCACTTGTGCAAGTTGGCTCTACATATTGAATTGCATTGTTCTTCAAGCAAAGCCAAAGGTTAAGGATAGGGATGAATCTAGGGTTAATTCTAGTGAGCATAAATGCTTGGAAATCGCACTAAAGGATCTACAAAGTAATCTTTGTATGTTTATGCTTATGTCAAACTCAAATTGTGTCAATTGATGCTGTCTGAATATCATTACTAATTAAATAAATTATTATTCACTCGAAAACAATTAATCAAACTAAATATTTTCTAAAAAAATCATACTTTAGTACAATTCAAAGTAACTCATCTGAGTACGTTATCTATCCAAGTGGCACTCATATTGCTTACTCGTTGGCTGTCTTTATGAGCTTACTCTTAGTTTTATTTGTAGTTGGCAATCAATTAATGACTGAGACTATCTACATTTCATCTTTTTTCCATTATTATCCAAATAATTAATTAATCCACTAAAAATACAAGCATATTTTTGTGGAAACAATTAATTCGGAAGTCCGTATAATTTTCATTTAATTTTTAATCCGACCCCTATATTTTTTACCTTCTGCTAGAGTCAACTCCATTAATAATTGTTTTTTAATAATTAACTCTAATTTTACCTTTTTTTTAACTGTTCCACCACTTAATTCCCCTACCATAAAAATGATGAAATATTTTCCTGATAAATCTTACAAATAACAACTTGTTATATAATACATTTTTCAAGATCTCTCCCCCTTGAAATAGTTCATTTTTACAGCATAACAAATCAAACCATCGATCTTTATCCGCTATTGCAGTGACTAATAGGAATTCATAGAAAGTCAACTCATAGATTAAATATATTCTTTCCATCAAAAAAATTATTCTGTTGTGATAAACTTCGTTTATATTTATGACAAAGACGGATCATGAACTAACACATTCATATTATAAGCACAATCGAATCTGAAAAAGGAATGGTCAATATTTAGCGGATCCTGTCATTACTATTTGGTGTTTCAAAACATGAGATAGTCTCTATAAAATTACTGTGTTTTTATAAATTACTGTTTAAAACATGAGATAGTCTCTGTTAAAAGCTTGAGATTCTAACATTACTGTGTGGTGCTGCAAAACATGAGATAGTCTCTATATAAACCCATTGGTAGTCTTCGTTTCTCACAAGTCATAAAGCAATGAGAGATTTGAATAATGCAATTGGTCGAAGCTTCTGTGTTTCATCAATGGCTCCGATATTGTGGCCCATGGCCTCAATTAGTGGGGTCATTCATGAAACTAGAGAAGCTTTGGTAAGCATGAAGATCATAGTTCTGGGTCAGATCATCAACACATATTGATATATATATATATATGTCTCTGTTGGTTATACCTAGTCCATGCTTGGTGAATGAGGGTCCAAGCGGAATGCAAGTGAGGGCTACTATATGCATAAAGAGAAATAAATATCTAGTGTAATTCAGTTGGTAAATTATTAACTCAACTCATAAAATTAAGAGTTCAAATCTTATTATCGATGTGAGAACTTTGTTGGTGGGTGATCTGTAACCACTCTCTGAGTTGGGAGATATGTCCTAACCCTAGTGAGCTTTAGAACCTAACTCACTGAAGCTTTTTTGTATAAAAAAAACAAAGATAGATTTAAAGAGAGTTTCACCTTTATGGTTTAAAAGTCATTAAATTCTATTAACTACACATGTTGGGTAAATTTGAGTTGAGGGAGTCAGTTTTTTGAAGATTGAATGACAACTCATGAAGAGCTCTATCTCCCTTTTGACTCTTACGTTTCTCCTCTCTTTTGTTTCCTCATATGGTGTATTTGTTGTGTAAGATAATTGAAGCCTATTACGTGATTCGGATTTTTCGTGTGGGCAAATTTGATAGCTATCGGGTCTCAGGTACACCTCGAAACTCTTCATTCTCTGTTAATTTATCTTTTTCAAATGTTGAGGGTGAAAGATCTATCTATATATTGACTTTTAAATTTTTGTTCGCTTTAGAATCTTGAGTTCTATTAATTGATGTTAAAACGGCTTCCAACTTGTTTATCTCTTTCAGTATTTGGTTGAACCGTTTGAAGAGAAATCAATTCCAATATTCTTTTCTTTTCTTTTCTTGTCATGTTTAGCTCGTAGCTCAATCGGGAGGTTTATCAAATACCGGAAAGAAAAATGTTTCAACTAGTCACTTAATTGTAAATGGTATTTTTCAAACTAACTTGTTGCATTTTAAGTTATATGGTTTCTGGCGCTTGCTCCTCCTGATCCTATTACCAGATATCCAAGGCAATCAATTAGTTCAAGTCGAGGGTTTACAACCAGGTTGCCTCTCCTTATGGGTCTTTTAGAACAAGGTAAAATTAGAACCTAGTCTATACCCACTTTGTAGTTTAACTAACCCACTGCTAAACCAACCAAGTACCTTTTGGTGGTTTTACTTTGTTTTTTTTGTGTGTGTGTGTGTAGGATTTAGGGTATCCTTAAAATATAATTCTTCTCTCTCTCTTGGTTCCCATGTGAACCGGATCATGGTGGAGGACTCCGATTATAACACAGCAAAACCATCAAGAAAATGGAGAAAAAGAAGTTGACAATATTGCAGGAAGAGAGATCAGAGAAAAGCAAAGAAAACAATCGACGTAAATATCTTTCTCCACGTGTCCAAACGGAACTTTTTGAACTAAAGAGAAAATCACACTTAATACCTCATAAAGTCTCTAACATTGTGTTTTGCCTCCAAAAGATTAATGCTTTTGGGTTTAATCAGGCCAACTAACCCATTTTCCAATACTTTTGATCAAATTATGGAGTGAAGCACGTCCATATTGATCCAGTACTGCTGAAAATTCTGTTGTCTACAGTCAAGTTCGCTATGGTATGCAATATATAAATCACTAGTAAGATAATAAATACTTACCAACAATTAATACTTATTTTCAATTTTAATAACTAATACTCATTTAATCTACATTTTAATTAAGATTGAAAGCGGAAAAGTATTCAAGTAACCTATATTGAAGAAGGATAGAATATATATCAAAGAGTTAATAATCTAACACAAGTTAATCACGGTTAATTTGCAGGGGAGAGCCTAAAACTTGTAAAGCACATACGCGTTTTCAATGGCACATAAAGCCATTAATGAAATATAAAAACCTAATTTTCTTGTCATGACAAAAGAGTTCAAAAAAACCATCCTCACAGACGCAGCTAAAAGCCTTGTAACGCAATATAAAACAAGCTTCAATAAAGAACCATTTCACTTACTGACCAAATAAACGCTAATTCAAAATTTGTTTTGTTGGCTTATAAAATAAAATATCCTTAAACACAACACAAGAGCTGCTGTCCCTTAAAGGCAATCAACAATCTAATATAAGCTAAATTGTCCAAAACAAGATGGAGTCAAATTTAAGCAGTTGCCTCATGCTGAGCAGCCAGCCTCTTTCTAGCCTCCTCAATAATAGATAACTTGATACCACGGCCCTTGGGAAGAGAAACCCAAGGTTTTGTACCTTTGTTGACCATGAAGACATTTCCCATACGTTTAGCAAACTCGTGAACGGTTGCGTCCTGGACGTGGATGGTCTCAAAGCTTCCCTTATGCTTCTTCCTGTGCTACCAAAATTTAATTATGCACCGCAAGTGTATGGGTTGTGGAAATAATATATGGTAAATCAATATCGATCCCACAGAGACTCAATTTAATAAGGAAATAGGCACGTTTAAGTTGAGCAAATCAAATACGAATAATAAAAATATAAATTTAAATTAAGGAGAATACTAATTCTAATGCACTAGGAAATATTAATCAACACAAGCGACCAAGAGCAACTAATCCATTCTTTAAGTTTTAGAGCATGTAATTACTGAAATGAATATATTTAAATTTAGCTTGTTAATATAGAGTATAAATAGATGCAGTGTCTTCCGATCATCTACAACCGTCTCTCAAATAAAACTATTATTTCTAAATAGCGATTCAAAAGGCATTAACTTGAACGATTTCTCTCTAATATGATTATATGAGTCCCGTAGGTATATTCCTATCCTAAAGGCAAATTAGAATAAATTCTAATCTCACATTACTCAATTTAAAGGTCCAATTAAGATCCCCCTTCCGAGGTTAATCTAAATTCCCACATTCATACTAAATGTTAATCAGACACTAAGCAAAGATAGTAAAATTTAAACTGAATATACACGATTAAAATTAAATATAAATGATGGTTCAAATATGCTCAAATCCTTAAATTAGTTCATAACTACTCTAAATCTGAAAAGAATTAACCACACATGGCTTTAATCAAACCCATAATAATATTCAAGAAAAGGAAAGAGAAAGAAGATGAATCAAGAAGAATTCTTCTGAGTCGATGCACTCTTCTCTTGATCCCTTCTGTATCTTTGCTGAATTGTGACTCTCAGTTCCTCGCTCTCTGGATGTGCGTTGCTTCTTCTCGAGTTGTGCGCGTTGTGTCCCTTCTAGCGTGCCCAGCTTTCTTTTCTTGATTTCTCTTTTTTTGTTTTGATTCCCAAGATCTCTCTCTATATATATAAGATATATATATATATATATTATGACTTGCATGAAAACGTTGCTCTTTCTTTATTTTTTTTCTTTTTTTAATTTTTCTTCATTTCTTGATTTGATTAGATCTTCTCTTTGGATTAAATCCTAAAAAAATATAACAAGATAATAAAATAAAAGGAAGCAAAACAAAACATAAATAAAGATTAATAAAAGCTTCAAATTATTATTATCTACTATGATTTCATAAATTCCTATGATAATGCATATATTTGTTATTTTAAACCTAAAATCTTTTAAAATAATGGATCCCTAGGATAATGCAATATTGGATGGATTTTCTATTTTAAACTCAGAATCTTTTAAAATTATATTGATAACTCTCCAAATATCTCAAAAATATATCTCAAATATACTAAAAATTGGAGAGTTATCACACCTCCACACTTGCATCAAATCTTGTCCTCAAGATTTCAAATTTAGGATAATCAATGAAGATTATGAAAGCAAAGATCACAAAGTATGAATTAATTCGAATTTTTAAGAATTTCATTTTCATAGAAATCTTTTGTATCTTTCAGAAATGGTAGCAAAAAGTCAGATCCTTAGGCAAAGGTAAGTAACCATAGGACATTTCTCACTGGTCAAGTGTTTGCACTCTTCTCTCACTATTCTTAGGGGCTTGTGTTTCACTCATTTCCACTCAGAGTAGTTCTTCTACCATAAACTTGTTTATCATTTCAATCTCCACTATATTGTCTCATTGCATACACAAATCAAAAGGACTTTCACAAGGTTGTAATGCATAAGGTGGGATAATGAAAGAAAATAGATGAAAGAGAGATATTTCAATCAGTGCCAAGTATTTTAATAAGAATGAAGGAATATCAAACTTAGTGGGAACAACTGCTCATTTTTTTCTCTTTTCTTTTTTTCTTCTTCTTTTTTATGCTTCTCCTTTTTTCTTTTTCTTCTTTTTTTTAAGCATGCATGACATTTGTTCTTTTTCACTTTTTTTTCTTTTTTCTCTTTTTTTCAATTTTGTTCCCTTCTTCCTTTCTTTAAGCTCCTTCACTCTATTTTCTAAAATATAATACCAAGCACTTATCGAAGTAAAGAATATATGGAAACAAAATAAGGAAAAAATTGCATCAAATCAAACAAAAGGGCTATTAGATTTTTTTTTATCAAAGGTTTAGGCTTAAACGGGTTATGCACATGATTCATATGATAAGGTTAGACATTTGGCCAAGCTGGGTGTAAAACTAAATGCCTAAATCATCTTTATGCATGCAACGAGCACTATAAGTTTCAAAAGAGATTCAAGACAAGTTCTAGAGACAAAACCACAATGAGTGTACTCCCTCTTGAAAGCAATGGATCAAAAGGCTCAATTTCCTCACCGTGGTTATATTTTTGGCATCCTAAAGTTACTTACCCAAGCCTAATTCTTTGGTTCTTCACTCACATTTCCAAAAGATAGAATCGAATCCTAATCAAACTCCACCCTTTCAAAATCAAATCACATCAACCTTGTTGATTTTCACAAGTAAAGTCAATCTAAAAAAATTAGAATGTTCAAATAATTCCAAAGAAATCTTGTGGACAAGTAATGCAACGCTAGTGGTCATCACCTCACCACCACACGTAAATATCACATTGTCCTCAATGTGAGCACTCAAATATCATATTCAGTAAATGATGATAGTTTTAACCATATTCAAGTGTAAATAGAAGATAAATTTAAATAAGTTTAATGAAGCAAAACCTACAAATGGCACTACTTTTAAATTGACACAAAATCTAATAGTAATCACATGCATTTTTGACATAGAAGCGCTAGTTACTTAATAGCAACAGGTGATCAAGAACCAAAAGACACTAATCACATAAAAGAAGAAGAATACTCCCCTATTTATTCATGAGATACACTTTGAAGTACTCCTTATCTTTGTTAACCAAGCGACACGTCATCTAGGCATGCAAGAGCCCTACAAAATAAAAAAAATCCACCAAAGAAAATAAATAAATGACTAAACCTTGGCTTGCCTCCCAAAAAGCGCTTAGTTTAAAGTCTGCAGCCTAACTGTCTTAGCAACTCAATGATCATTAACTGAAGTATGCATCGATTCTTGTCGATCACTTCACCACCATAGTAATGCTTCAATCTTTGCCCATTCACTATGAAGTAATGTCCAGATTTCTCATTCTTAATCTCAATGGCTCTTTGGATGACATAGAAACTATTATGAATGGACCATAACAACTTGACTTTGGCTTCCAAGGGAATAAATGAAATCCTAAGTTGAAGAGAAGCCCTGATTGCCCGAGCTCAAAAGTACGATATGGTACATATTTATTATGCCATTTCTTTTTCCTTTTTCTATAGAACCTTGCATTGTCGTATGCCTAAAGTCTTAATTCTTCTAACCCATTTGATTGAAATAACCTTTTAGCTCTAGCTTTCCTGTGGTCTACACTTAGCGTCTTGATCTCATCACCTAACCACTTGATTACTTCCTTCATCATAAGATGCATTCGTCTATGATTTTGAACAAACTTATTATGATCATCCTCCAAGGGTATTTATGCATTTTAATTTAGTGGCATATACTTTTAATATCTTCAACTTCATCAAGCTCAAATAACGCACCTTCTAAAGGATCTTCTATGGCATATGACTTTAAAGTCTCTTGAGTTGCTTCACCAAGAATATCAACATTGAATCAATTTGTAGTATCTTTGAGATTATCAATGCATCGTTCATGTTGAAGACAACCTCTTCATTATGCACTCTCATCTTGATTTCTCCTTTCTCAACATCATTGAGAGTTCGAGCTGTAGCAAGGAAAGGTCGGCCCACTATGAGTGGTATATCCCTATCTTCGTCACAATCTAATACAACGAAGTCTTTAGGGAGATAGAACTTGTCAACTTTGATTAAGACATCTTCAATAATATGTTTAGGATAAGCTAAACTTCTATTAGCAAGTCGAAGTGTTACAAAAGTTGGTTTAGCTTCACCTAGTTGCAATTTTCAAAATATAGATAGTGACATCAAGTTAATGCTTGAACATAAGTCACACAATGCTTTGCCTTGAAAACTTTCCCCAATCATACAAGGTATTGAAAAGCTACTTGGATTTTTTTGCTTAGGGGGTATCTTGCTGAGAATAATTGCACTACATTGCTCTATAAGAGATACAGTCTCATGGGCACTAAACTTCCTCTTCTTAGTCATCATCTCTTTCAAAAATTTTGCATAATTAGGCATTTGCTCTAGAGCCTCGATGAAAGGAATATTGATATGCAACTGCTTGAAAATTTCAAACAACTTCTTATACTGCTCATCAAAGGCCTTTTTCTGGAACCATTGAGGAAAGGGTAAATGTGGCATAAATTGAAGATTTTCATTAGTTAATTCCTTTTTCTTTGCTTCACTCTTCTTTTTGCATTCCTTGAACTCTTGTCGCTCACTTCCCCCCTTAACCTTTTGTTTAGCATCTTGATCATTCTCCCAAACCACTACCAGGGTTTCTTGGACTTTAAGATGTGAGGGCTCCCTTATAGGTGGTTGTATCTCAGGTAACTCTCTTCCATTTCTAAGAGTAATGGCTTTATATTCCTCTCTCCCATCTTTACGAGGATTAATTACAGCGTTACTTGGTAAACCATTAGTCTTTAAATTATTAAGATCCAATGCTATTTGCCCAACTTGTATTTCCAGATTCTTGATAGAGGAATCATTTCGTTCCTCGAATCTTTGTTGATTATGCACAACTTGCCTTATCATATTTTCTAGCATATCTAACCTCTTATCAATATGTTGAAGATGATCCTGCTGAATTAGAGGTTGCTTAATTTGAGCATCAAATTCTGGAGGATTTATAGGTTTAGCTCCTGAACTTGAAGCTTGATTTAAAGCTTGACCTTGACTCCAAGAAAAATTAGGATGATTTCTCCACTCTTGGTTATAATTATTTGAATAGGGGTTGCCTTAATTGCCACGGTAGTTTCCAGCATAGTTCACAGGCTCTATTTGTGAGGAGATGAGACACTGGCTATTAGTATGACTGTCACCACAATATTCACAAGGTTTATATATCGCACTGACTCCAATGTGTCCACCACTTACTTGTGCTTCTAAGTTATCAAATCTCTTGTTCATAGCACTGAGCATAGCTACTATCTGTGAGGATGATTCATCAGTAACTCTTTCAACTGATTTTACTTGTTTCCTTTCATTATTGTTTTGGATGAAATCAGCTAACAAATCATCCAAACAACTCCAGACATAATTCACCAGTTGCTTTGTAATTCCCCATTAGTGACAATGATTGAACCTTATTTATACCACTTTTGTGTTTGAATTTCTAGATTTTTGATTCAATTTTAATCCTTCATGACCTTTTTTGTGCTTAATTTGAGATTTAGAGTTGTTGATCTGAATTAGTTGATTTTGGGTTTATCTGCCATGAATAATGATACAATTGTGCTTAGATTCCATCATGAGCAAATGATACATCAAATATTTGCTATTTCATTTCAGGAACTCTGAACAAGAACATGAGGAGATAGCTCTGGGAAAGTTCACCGCAGTGCAATTCACAGTTTGCCGCGGCTAAAGTTCACTCAGACAAGAACAAGCCCTTGGGAGAGGTTCACCGTGACAAAACATCATGTTCGCCACGGCGAATATCGCGCATCAATACCAGATTATACTCCAAAAGGAAAACAAACCTGACTCATTTTCTTGGATCGACCTTGGACAGTTAATACACACCAAATAGGGTAAGTTTCAAGAAGAGAGGAAGGAAGGAGGTAGAAATCATCACCATTCTCATTTTCATCTCTTTTTCTCTACTCACTACCCTAATCTCACCCATCTCACCATCAATCCACCCATGCACCTCCAATTATCCATTTGGAGCTCGATTTCGCATCGAATCAGTAGATGAACATCTGCTTTCCTTTTGAAGATGAAGATAGCCTAAGTTCGAAGTGCCAAAAGGGGAGTATTAGTATTCAATCTGTATTTATGTTATGGATTACTTGGTTTCTGAGTTAGAACTTGTAATTTGTACGTAGATACTTGGACTCGGTCGAGCCAAATTTGGATTAGTTGTGTATTGAACTTGTTTTGTGATTGACATGGTAGAGTGAAGTCTCACTTCTACCTATTCAATAAAATCTTTGTTGTTCTCTTCTATCTTCCTAGTTGTGCTTGATTTTAGAGGCAATGATATGTTGAGTTGAATTTTTCACCTTGCGATTTCCGTACACACACTAAGTGTTTTTAAAGGGTTTCATGGAATGGAGTTCATTACATGGAACTTCTAACCCAGCGAGTTGTTGGGGTTTTCATTACGAAACTTAGTGCGAAAACTAATACTTTCCCTAATCTTTTGCGAACTATGATGGCCATATTCATTTTTAA
>JANTPZ010121196.1:0-15209 GCA_025593235.1 Vachellia pachyceras
ATTAAATACGGGCAGGAACGTATGCATGCGCATGCTATATATGCTCGTAAATCCTTGGACACAGGCGGCTTCTTTTGAACTTAGCAATTCAATGGAATCTAAAAGGAACTTTTTTCATCTCTTGGGAGTTAGCTTGGAGGCCCTAGATAGAGCTTCTGTGTTGTCCATTGCACTGGAAAAAAGTATGAGAGAGAAACTAATTATATTATATACCATATCTGTGTGGGTGACTTTGACTTGAGAGAAAAAGATGGATCACGCTTGAGTAAATTTATATCTCCAACAGCGGGAAAACCTGAAGCTTTAGTTTGCGTCCTGGACCAGCCTTTGTCTCCCGGGCATTTCTTTTTGGTAATGAGGATACATAGACTTAAATTTGGTCCTGACTTGTAATTAATAAGCTAAAATCTTTCATCAAGCCAAGTTATAATCCCCAAATTCACGGGAAGTCTCATCTTATTTGTATTTTTTACTAGAAAGGTAGATAGAGATGAAGGGTTATCACGTTCTTTGTGGGAGTTCCAGTCCCACGCTTCTGACCCTAATGTGCGCATTGCTTATTTCTCACCATGTTTCTTCCTCCTCGGTTCAAGGATTCTATTGTTTACCAATTGTCCATGAGAGGTTTACTTTTCTTTCTTTTTTCATTGATCAGTGAGGCAAACACTAATGATTAAATGTTATAAGTGGAATTAAACCTACAACTCTCGCTCACAAGAAAGCATCCTTGCCACTAAATTACAAGATCATCGACCGCCAGGTTTACTTCTCTATTTGGGGACATCTTCACTTAACGGGCCGAGGCTGGCGTACCACCGCAATGGACCACTAGGAGGAGCAAACATTAGTAAATAGATGAGAATTAATAATGGATTTGGATTAAGGTGTCCGAAATATGGACTCTTTTCACCTTCCAGCCCAACACTTCTCATTTAGTCTTTGAGGATTCAATGCTAGTTCTTTTAGAGTACATAGACCTAAAAGGCCTTAAACCAAACCTACCTCTCCTAGGTTTTTTTTTTAAAAAAAAAACTCTTCAAACCTGGCTTTCTTATCTGTTTAAAATTGGAAGCCTTTCCTGTCAGAAATAATTCTACACAAGGTAGTCTAATCAACGTACAACAAAAATGACAAGCATGTAGTAAACGCTATAAACCTCAAAAAATGTTACGCTCATATTAAATGGCAAGTCTAATGCCTTGTCAAAAAATGGCACATCTAATGCTTTTAGCTGCGCCATAGCATCCAAGTTCATGAGATAGTAATACAAATGCATGAGGACACGTCAGCACCTACGCCCATATGTTGGTGAAGATGCAGATAGTTTGAATATATGCACTACAGTAACGGCATGCCCACAACCCTGTCCAATAGGGAGAAAATCAGGGGGAGGCCCTAAGGCAATAAAATCAATTGGCTCACAAACGGAAAAGAATAACAAACACACTCAACAAAATCGTTGTCCTTGATCTAACTCCTATCATGAAATACTTCTTCTAACTAGATAAATTGTCAGAAGGTACAAGAGACGAAGATCACAAAACATTCTCTGAATGCAGTTCTGCACACAGTGTGGGACTGTGGATCACATCCTCGACAGCAGGGTTGTGGGCAAAAAGGGGAAACGGCTTTCTTGAGCAGCCTTTTCTTCACCAATTTAGGAACATGAATCTTCATTGCCGAGAGATCGGGGCCATAGGCATCGATGAGGGGTGGGTATTGTAGTTACCATCTGAACTCTGAAAACCCGGGTAGGTACTCACTGGAGCTGGTGTATAAGGTGAAATACCATTCAGGGAAGCGCCAATAGCGGGGTATGCTGCCATTGATGACTGTTGTGTCATGCTATAGCTATACGCTACATTGTTAACTGATCCTGCAGTCTGCATGAACGGTGGCACTTGGTACTGTGGCAATGATGGTAGTGGGGGCAATGGGGGAGAAGATGATGAAGGTGGAGGTGGGAGTTCACTAAGTGTCGATTGCTGATTGTTTGCAGATGCATTGTGCGGGGATTCAGGAAGAGAAAAGGGAGGAAGCGGTTGGTGAGGATTATGAGATGGTATATAAGATGATTGGTCGTTATCCAGTTTAGTTCTCTTCTCGGGATGGTAATCACCACAAGAAGACTCTTTAATTGAATTGCCTATTACCCCTTCAGATGCTAAGGAGGATAGAACATAAGATAGCATCTGGGCAGATGATGTTGATGCAGTTAGCTTAGCCGCCACTGCGGCAGCAGTAGACTTGCGTGTATCTTCCTCAATGTGTCCAGTTTTTTGGGGATAAGATACTCGCTGTGTATACGTCAATGGAGCTGACCGCTCCCTATCTCCAGGAGTAAAGCTGGGAGGAGCTAAGGTCTGAATTTCCTTTGAGTTTTGTACAGCTAATGACTGCTGAATGTTGTTGTCATTTAGTGATCGCTGGCAGAAATGACCACTCGTTCAGATTGAACACGTGTGGCCTGATGCATCAACACAATTACTCAGATACCTGAGAGATAAAAGTGGCACATCAAATGGCAAATTTCTAACGCATGCAACAGACTAGTTTGTCCTTTATCCCCAATTGACCAACTGAAAAATAAACCTACCTGGCGCCATCCACCTCTTAGAACAGAAATTAAATCCCAAATAAACATAAAATGGCTACAGTATGTTAAAAGAGGGAATACCTTCTGTTTTTTGACTTTTATATACCCTAGATCAACATGCACTTTTCATATTAGATAGTGTGACCTAAGAAACTACCATTATGAAATGAACAGTGTTGACACAAGTGGCGAAACACAGAATTAGCAAATATATATACATGCTCCTAAACACAAACCAAACTTATCTGCAGATCTCTACCGGGCCTCAAAAACAGAGGTTCACTCACTTGCTTATCTTCACCTTCACTAATGCACTTCACCTTTTAGTCAAGAGGGGATTTATAAACTGATATTTTATTTTCCCTGCTGCTGAAGAAACTAATACCCTATCATCAAAGTTGCTCATCGATAGGGTGATTTCTACTTTGCAGAGAAACAAAGAATGATACAATTTACAGACTTCCAAAGCCAAGCATTTTTCTGTTGTTGGAATAAATTACATTAAGTACAAATGGGCAATATGGATGGTGCATGCCTAAGCCCACTAATCCCTAACAAAATTGAAATTTCATTTGATCTTGTTGCACAATAATTTCAGTACAAACTTTATCCCCATTGAGTGGGGTCGGCTACATGGATCGCATAATGCCATTAGGCTACATTCCAAACAAATAAAACAAATGAAATGATATAATACTGAATTAGGGTAAATTCCAAACCTGGACCTGGTTAAAAACTTGATCCAGCTTGAATTCCTGGGTGTAAAACATTGTAAGACTTGCATGACTTAAGTTTTATATTTTTGTAAAGATAAGCAGTATTAAAAGAACCTGATCCTGGAGAGCCTCTCTCAGATGAGACACAAGGCTTGCTCTTGATGATTCTATAGCTGTTAATTGCTCGATGCAGTCCCTCAATACAGTGTCATGTCCCCTGAGCTCATCCTCTAGTGTAGATCCATGTATCTTACCTACTCAAATTGATAATTGAATAGAAAGTGAATCAAGAGGTATTCCGGCTTGGTAACTTTCAAGTGTCTATATCCTAATCCTTCTAACTTAAGCAGGAAACATACTGTGAAAAGCATGAGATAAATTTCAAGCTAACATGGTCAGGCAAATCAATAAGAACTAGACCGAGAATTCTGCCTTAATTTTTATAAGCAAGCATCTGTTTCATAAAATTAAAGTCACATGACAAAATTTGATCATCATATATTACCTTTTGTCTATAATAGCAGTTTACAAATTAATAAATCTACTTAACATTTAACGAAGACCATGTTACTCAAATTCATAATAAATGTGGGATCATTTATAGAAAAATGAGCACTTGTTTAAGTGAACAATAACCCTTGTAATCCAGGTAAACACAGCCAAAAAATCACGTTATGTTAAAACCAAGAATCCAAGACATCAATGACAACCGATATGAACACTTAAGACCAATCTTTCAAGCAACAAAATTATTAATTCTTTTAGCTCTCAAACGAATTGCAAATACAAGCAAGCAAACAGAACACATAAACGTTAATAATTTTGATGCCAGCATAATTTTTCCCACAAGTTTCCGGCTTAGCATTTTTCAGCCCCCCAATGACTTAAGAATCTCCCAAAACTTCAACAATAAGATGTGGGACTAAAGAAGTTATGGTGTCAAGATGGTAGCCTAGCTTGACTAGGATACACAAAAATGCTCATTTTACAATTTTATCCCCTTAATTTAATTAATCAAATTTAACGGAGGCAGGCATCCATGTTGATCCAGAAACTCCAGCTAATATTTTGGCATTAACATAGAATAAACCAAACAAGGGCTTACACCAAAACAAAAACGGAAAATTAACATAAAGAATAGAAACAAACATTACGTGATCAACACAAACCAGTTAGATACATGAACCAGTATTACTACAGAGTGTATGCAATTGATCTATTACCAGAAGTACTTTCTTGACCATTTTCCTTGTCAACTTTCTCAAGACAGCTAATGGCATTCCTGCATTTACTCAATATAGCATCTTCATCTGTATGCCCTCCACAAATAGCTTGATAGCCACAAACTAGTTTCTCCAATGTATTCCCAGCAGATGGTCTCTGATAAAGAGGAGAGAGCATAGGAGATGTAATCAACTCACAGAATCAATATTATAGAAAAGTGCACATAATCTTACACATGAATACAGATATTACCAGCTTCAAAGGCATGGATTTCCCGTTATGGATATTATTGTCCACATTCCTCCCAATAAACTATTCTTTAAGAATTTGACCACGAGAACCACAAAAACTTCTCTCCTCCCAAATACCAATCTGCTTATTTAGCAAAGTCATAATGCCACAAAAGACGAATTTTATCCCAACTTTTGAAACTTCTAAAACAAGAGAACATGAAATGAACACAAAACTACCTATTTTATCAGTCTCAAGAATAACATAATTCTAGCGACTAAAAGTTTTGTCCACCTACTACAACTTTGAAACATTGTTATGCCAAAGGGGAAAGGGGGTGAAAAGCCATGCATTCTATTTACTAACTACGGTAGGAAAATAAGGGAACATAGGCTGAAAGTACCAGTCGAAGTGCAGCATTCCTTCCAAATTCATCTCCATTATTAATCACATCTCGAAGAGCATCTGGAAGAACCCTCCAAAATTCACTAACAAATTCTGAACCCTTCCGTCTGCTGTTCTGCAATATATCATTGGCAAGATATAGAAATGCCAATCTTTGTTCACGAGGAGAACAATGGAATTGCCTGTCCCATGTTTCAACAACTTGTTTAGCTTTATTCATATGAAAAATGCACCAATGAGACAGAGCTGAATCAAATTAAGGTTTGCAACCCAATGTATATATCTTAGTATAATTGTGTACGTGTTTAGTCCCACAAAGTCTCCAATAAACACAGTTTGTCCTTAAAAAGATGGGAAGGTATACTTAGTGGTAGTTAGAGTTTCAACATTATTTTAGTTTATCCCTAATTTCTGGAATAAGAAAATTGGCAATTATGTAAATATGGAACTTGATATATAAATAGAAAGGAGGGCACAGGTAACTAAAATTTGATTTAAATATTGGTTATTGATTTGATCATCTCATAGTTAAAAAAACAGAGTATGGCCAGATAAGGGTGAAACGATTAATAATTAATCAACCAGACTTGCAAAGGACAAAGATAGTACTTTGACCCACCAATCAAAATAAACTGTCTGCCCTGACCCATAAAAAAAAAAAAAAGCAGTTGCAAATACGATATATGATAGCTACCAGGTATTTTAGTGAGGCATTGGACTCCGGATAATTTGTTCAATAAAGATGGACCTTTTAGGTTGTGAAAGAGATCTTAAAAAGGAAGAGGAAAATGGCCGAGGGTAAAGGTCAAATACATTGACTCAACCTTAGATTTCAGAGATAGAATAATTATGTACTTATGTGAGTTTATTAGTTAATTTAATACCATAAATTAATTGACACGTAATTATAGAATAATAAAGGTAAATTACACAATGAGGCCCTTAAGTTTAAATTGAAATATGACTTGATCTTATTTATCCTAAACAAATTTGTAGGAGTCCAACTCTTACACTAGGGTCAATTGATAACCGGATAAAAAGGGATGAGGGTGCTACCAACCCTGACTGAAGGAAGTTCACTTTGCAAGGCTAATGTTCTAACACAATTAAACAATAATTAGATAGTATAAACTCCAAAACCAAGATCACTCAATAAAGTGACAGCAGAAAATCACTTGAACAATACAAACATTGAACACAAGCAACTTAAAAGCTTGCTCGTGAAAAAATTTCAAAGGATACTCTCTATGCTCGCTTGTGAACTATTCAGCTTGGCTAACTTCTCCACCAATATCTGTGGATTGAATGTGCTACCCATTTTTCCTCTCTGAATAGACCAGGCACAACCGATCAAACTAAACACCAACCGTTATAGTAACTTCAGAGAAGAAAACCTAAGAAACATTCAATTCAGGAAATAATTAAACTTTAGCAGATGAGTTAAAATACATCACATAATATATGCATCGTATTATATGAATGGTATACAAGTATTGTGCTATTTATAAAATCAAATAAACAAAAGAACATTCCAAAACAAAAATACAGGAACAGGAGCACCCTGTTCTTAAGAATTGCACAAGGAACCAATAGTGATCATATCACAATTCACAGATTTAACTTTGGGAGTATTACTCATAGGTCGCAGCTAAAAAAATAAATAAATAAATGCAGACATCCCCCGAATTTCATTTTTTAAACGTTAGTTAAAAAAATTCAAATTAATGACAGCTAGTCTAAATCGTAATCGACGTAAATACCAATCAATTCCCCCACCCCCAGTGAAAACTGATAAACATCAGCATTGCTTTTAGACTAAATTGACAGAATTACAGAAATAGCATCGTTGTACAGAAAAGTGAACATAAGCCAGAATCTCCCAGGTGAACTCAGACGAAATAGAACTACAAAAGAACGCGCAATTAAACAGGCGAGGGAGAAACCCACGCAAAGGCATGAATAAAGACAGAAAAGAGAGCAAGAAAAAATAAAATATAATTATAAGGTTACCTGGAGTATTTAAGATGAAGAACGTAGCAGGTACATACCGGTAACCAGTAATGCAGATGAAGATACGCGAAGAATTAATGGACCGGTGATTGAAGCGTGCTCGAGTTGTCACCTCATGGCGGCGCGCCAGGGTTTGGGGATTTAATGTTGAGTTTGACGCCCTTAGGAGTCAAGCAGATAAAGGGAGAGTAGCCGTGTGTGCCAAACACTGCTCTCAGAATAGAAGTTTATCAAGGAAAACGCTCTGCAGCTATCGCAGGAGGTGGCAGTGCAACTACGAAGTTTGGTCGGACTCCGGGTTCCTATTGGTGGTGCTTCAGCCGTTCAGCGGCTGTTTTCGGATTCCACTTCAACGGCGTCGTTTTTTCACCCATAAAACAGTGGGATTTAATTTTAACCTATGTTTTCTTGGTTTTTTTTATATTTTATTATTTTGTATTGGCTTTAATTAAAAAATGAATCCGTTTGACAGGTGGGGTGGGGGCCGGCAACCGGGTCAACTTGGTTTTGATCGGTAAAATCAGTCAAAATTGATTATGCCCAGATTTGGATGGTTCACCTTAGAAGATGCCCGCTCAAAGCTAAAAACACCGTAAAAATGGAATTAGAGTGGAAAGATATAGTTAATAATTTTTTTAAAAAAACATATATGGTAATAGAACTAGTATTTAATTATCTATTTTCTATTTAAACAAACTTACTCCTAAAGAAATATGATAAAATTAATTCATTTTATCTCAATTATTTTTATCACTTATGTTTAGTTTTTTAGTCATTTATCTCAATTGTAAACACAAATTTAAAATATGCGTAAAATAACATAATATTCTAAGTTTTCCCTATTGATTTTTATAAAATAAAATATAATATACTAAATATTGTTATTTTAATATAACCAACCTGATTCTGGGTTGATCCCAATCTGACCTACCAATCTTTTAACCACTGTGTTGCCTGATTCAATACCAAGTCTGATTTTTTGAACCTTTATTGATCGAAATGAAAGTTTCACTGATAACTTGTATAGTGAAGAAAATAGCCAAGTAGGATGATGAATCCCATGTGAAAATCAAGAGTGTGATTATGATGGGATGTCAACGTAATACTACATTTTGTCTTTAACGTAGGGAGAGTTGACTTTTTACGAGGTTAAGAATGTTAATTAATCTATATACCTATCATTTTTTAAATTAATCATCTTATTTATAAGTTGATATGTATGATAGGTATAAATATTTGAAGTGTTTTATCTAGCTTTTTTCTCATGTCTATGAAAAAATCAATCGGTCCAAATATGGTTTTGCTTTAAAGCCCTAAGATCGGACCCCTCTCCTGCGGCAACATCAATAGTTATAGCCGCATGGCATGGAATATGCAAGCCACCATTCTATTGCAAGTTAATAAAATTATAAAAAAGCTAGCAGTCCTATATACACGAATATGCTCATCAAGAAACCTAGACAGCAATAGAAGCGGGGATGGTCTTTATTTTTATTTCTATTCCCTGTAAAGAAAATGATTTAAAACTTTAAATGCAGTTTATTAACTAGAAAAGAAAAATCGGATATACCTAGTGTAACATCCAATGTATTGTCCCCGCTTAGCCACCCGTAGGTGCGAGGTTTTGTCCCAAAAGGCGCCTCGGATAGTTAACATTTGGCCAGGATCAAGTCCACTCTGCCTACTGCCTCTGAGCGCTTGGCATGACGCAGCGCTTGGCGTGGCACCAGCTCTGATACCACAATGTAACATCCAAGGTATTGTCCCCGCTTAGCCACCCGTAGGTGCGAGGTTTTGTCCCAAAAGGCGCATCGGATAGTTAACATTTGACCAGAATCAAGCCTACCCTGCCTACTGCGCACCCTGCCTACTGCCTCTGCAGTGCTTAGCGTGGCACCAGTTCTGATACCACAATGTAACATTAAAGGTATTGTCCCCGTTTAACCACCTGTAGGTGCGAGGTTTTGTCCCAAAAGGCGCCTCGGATAGTTAACATTTGGCCAGTATCAAGCCCATCCTGCCTACTGCGCACCCTGCCTACTATCTCTGCAGCACTTGGCGTGGCACCAGCTCTGATACCTTGGATGTTACATTGTGGTATAAGAGCTGGCGTCACGTCAAGCGCTGCAAAGGTAGTAGGCAGGGTGAGCTTGATATTGGCCAAATGTTAACTATTTGAGGCGCCTTTTGGAACAAAACCTCGCACCTACGGGTGGCTAAGCGGGGACAATACCTTGGATGTTACACCTGGGACCTTGCCCAAAAATTCAAACTAAGATTACAGAAACAAAAAGTGATAGACTACGCGACACAATCAACAGACTCATCCTGGCTGCTGTGATCGAGCCTGGGACCTTTTCTTGAACAGATCATACACATACATCCATGCCCATCTTCCTCCCGCTCACCCCCCAAATCAATTATATACGTATCTCTCTCCCTTCCATTAATCAATTATATATCTATATATGGATGCATACTTCATAATATCACACTGGCCTCTTTCTAGACGTGAGCTGGGGGTTCTAAGAAAAAAGGTCTTCGATGCAAGTATCTATATCCTCAGGCTGGTACTTTATATACTTTTCTGTTTGCCTCCCGGGTGTCAAATTCTGAGAAAACCTCCCCACAAACGTTCTGTACGCCGGAATGACCAGCCCTGCCACCGAAACCCTCAACTCTGACTGAAGCTGCTCGTCGTTCACAATCCACGAGCTCTGAGCCTTGTATATCTCATCAAACGTCGAATTGAAACCTTTAAACTTCTCCTTCAGCATTGGCTTCTGCACTTTTCCGTTCACGGTCAATCCTTCAGGGTTCAGAACACGCAATAGCTTATTCCATGTTTCCCTCTGGTAACTCTTATGTTGTGCCCTTAGGTCCGATGACTTCTTCCGACACCAAGTGGCCCCCAACAGTTGGTATATCTCAGATGACCCTTTGATCTTCTGCAGTATGTACCTCCCGTTGTTCATCATGAAGATGTAACCCAATGAAACGTCCTTGTACAGCTTCGCCTTCCCTTCCAAACTTGTGTCCAGCAATTCCATCACCCTCATCACCTGATCTGCGAACGGCGACTCCTCATTGCTGCCATCTCGATCATTTTCCTGATGATGCTGGTGTGATCCACTAGCTGCGTCAGGGTGGTAAAGCTTCACGTGCTCCTTGAAAACCTGCTCCAGAGTGTCCTTGAAAACCTTTATACTTTTTTTGTAGGAGGCTCGAAGATTGAAATGGTCGTTGAACATGGGTACGTTGCATGTCTATGAGCAAACGAAGCGAAAAATACGGGTCGATGCTAATGAACGGACAGAATCTTTTGCAGAAGCTCAAGAGAGAGACTATACTCTTCTTGTTAAAGCACACGTTCATCTTAGGCTTTCTTTACCAACTCATTATATATATAACATTCTTTTGGTAACCAAATAAAAGTAAAGTATAAAGGTTAAAAACCCTTTTCTTTTTTTTTTGTAAACCAGGGAAAGGTTGATTTGTGCTTCCCAAGATCAAAGATAACGCTTTTTCTTCTTTCTCTAATGGAAAACTTGAAATTACATAATTGACCTTGCTGTCAGAGGCGGTGCGTAATGCGCGCCAGTCAGGAATGGGTCCGGGTTATAACGAGATAGTGTGTCGGTTGATACTCGGAACCCGACAGTGTTCTCTCACTCTCAATCGTCATCATTGCCTTCAGATCCAGTTGAACAGGAAGGAAGCCGACCTCAGAGGGCCTTGAGCTGGGAAGGGTTGGTGATAGGAGGATGAAGGAGAAAGACAGAGAGAAAATGAGGTATGGTGGTAGAAGGAGAAGATCGTTCCTGCAACCAGTTCTTTTATTATTCGCAACAGTTGCTGGCTTTGGGCTCTTCATGCTTGCTCTTAGGCCATTGGATCCTCCGATTCGCGTGGATTTTCCTGGAGACTCCGACCCCGAAGATTCGGATGGCTCGAGTTTGAGTGATGGTGGTAGAAAGCTGGGGATGAGTGGAGTAACACCATGTGCGACGGTGGAAGAAATGGGCAAGGATTTCAGAAAAGATGTTTGGAGCGAAAGCCTGAGAGTTAGAACAATGATTGAAAACCATTTCTTTATAAATGGTACTCTCGCTTCCTTGTTTGCCTTTCTTTATGTTATACCATTGGATTTACCTCTTTCCACGTCTTTTATCTGCACAATGATTCTGGGTGGGATGAGAGCTTGAGACAATTGTATGTTTGACAAATAACAGTTAATTTTCAAGTTTATTCTGGGAGATGTTGAATTGAATGTGAATAAGCTTTATCCAATCAATCAATCCGTTGCTTGTCGGTGGTGGTGTCAGAATTTCTTCTCTTAGCGTACCGAAGAAAGCTTGCGACATAAGTACAGGCACTAACTAGGCTCATAGTTTTTTTCTTTGCTGTAGACAATTTACAGTTTTTCCTAGATAATGTGCGGGATGCATTCGCAAATTGTTCTGATGTTTACAATTTCATTAATAAATGTTCTGTTGGTAGCAGTGACATCTTTAGATTGAGCACCATTCGTAATTGAGCCAAATGCCGGATAGCTTGGTTATGTCCTGATTCTTTGCTTGTGATCTTTAGACTTTAGTTTCAACTCATACTTGGGTTGGACGGAAAGACTATTTCATCGTACTCGTGGCACAGTCTTTTGGTCCACCGGATAAGTAATGGTGATCAATACTAAATTCTTATATTTTATACCCTAGTAGCTATTCTTGTAATTATTTTTGGGAAAAAAACTGTAATGACAAGGTTATATAAGTGACATGAACATTAAATAGGAATGCTTTCAAAGAGCAATTCTTGATTGGATAGTGATATAGATTAATTATGTTTCAGGTGCTTCAAGAGTCAGGGATCTCCCCTCGGAGAAGTTCTGTAGTCACGGCTTCATTCTGGGGAAAACTGCTGAGGCAGGTTTTGGGAATGAAATGTACAAGGTCTTAACCGCTGCTGCACTGAGTGTGATGTTAAACCGGTCCTTGATCATTGGTCAAACCAGGCATATTGGTTCTTTCTCAAGCCTTTCTTTTTCATTTAAGAAATAGCTTTTAGTCTTCTTGACATCTGAATTTCTAAGTTCCAAGAAACAGTTCCTTTTAGGGTATGTGCAATCCATTCACCATGACTCTTATGTGCTAGCTTTTAACAGTCTGGTCCCAGTAACATTGAGCAGTTGCAAACACCAATTGATGTTCACGCGGTTTTGTTGTGCCACTAGATATGAAAACGGTCAGTCTGCCATTAACGGATTTGTGAAACTACTCTGGCCCTTTAAAATAACATTGAAATCAACCGTCAAAAATAATGATTGGTTTAGCAATTTTTCCTTTCCATTATCTCAGCACCACTTTCGTTCTTCATTTCAGAGGTAAATATCCTTTTGGGGATTACATTTCTTACTCCAACTTCACCTTTACCATGAATGAAATGAAACATTTATGGAGAAGCCATGGGTGTGAAAGCAAATATGGGAGGCAACTGATTATTAGGGTTGATGATTTTGAAAAACCTCGGAAAACTAATGTTCTGTGTAGCAACTGGAAGGAATGGGAGCAACCTATCATATGGTAAATTAAGATTGTTTTTACTTGTCAATTTTACAATTTTCAAGCACCCTGAAGAACTCTTAGCCTAATTTTGTATAGGTTTCAAGGAACTACAGATGCTGTAGCAGCTCAGTTTTTCTTGAAAAATATACACTCTCAGATGAGGACTGCTGCTTTTGATTTATTTGGTGATCCAAAAGTGCTAGACACTCGCCCAAATGTAGTTGGGGAGCTCATGAGAGTTCTCATATCCCCTACAAAAGAAGTGCAGCAAGCTGTCAATTGGGTTATCAATGGTAGAGAGGACCCGGATATCTCATTACATATGCGAATGCTTATGAATAGGTAATTTGCGCACTTACCAATATGATTGAGTGGGCTATCATGCTTTGATTGATTTATGAGGTTGTCGGTGCCTCTTTGTTGACATGGGCATAGTTGTGTTTTGTAATATGTTCTTGACTGTTTCTTAATTTTGCATATATTAATGGAGTGGGTTTTAACCTTTGGCTATGGATATTCCTCAAATTTTATGTATATATTTGCAAAATAACCACAAATGGCATTTTTGCATCAATATATATTCACATATTTTCTTTGGAAGTTCAGAACTCCTCAAGTCTTTCGTTTGGAAAATGGTTCTTAATTGGATTAAAGAAAATGGCTTGTTGTGTAGACTTAATGCAGTTCCTCTCTTGATATAGGCGTTACATGCTGCTATCGTTTGGAAACGATCACACTCGTACTTCCTTTATGATAAAACTTTTTATTTGCTTCAATAACACCTACTCTTGTTTTCTTTTGAAGTGGAATCCTTATCAACAAATCGGATCTAGATGTACTCTTTTCTTCTATACATGCATACATGCATGGGTAGGAGTATGTCGTTTTCTTCCTTCAGCAATATTGTAGTATCCAGATGGGAATAAATCAACATATGTGTGAATTACAGAATTTTGATATGTATAGATAAACTTCGTATGTTTGATGTGTATGATATAGCTTTTGTAGATAGGGAAGCTGCTGCTTTCATATTCTTGAGGCACAGAAGTTTTTTCTTCTTCCCATGATTTTTCGCATTCAGATGTCTGTGTAACTCCCTTCCTCTGCGCGATGCTTGATTCCTTTTGACATTCATTCAGAAATGTGGGATATGACTTAGTTTGACAGTACTTCCTCAAAAGAGAGGTCCGCTTAGTTCAACCTTTTATGGTTATTTGTAGAATAATATTTATTTATTAATGTCATTTTGCTTTTTATTAAAAAAAAAAACCATAGTGCCTGACCAAATATCATATCTTAAGCTATCTATGTTTCGTGTTTTTGGTCCCTTCTCATCAGCCACTCTGTTTGCATAGAAATTAAAATAAATAGTCATAAAAGTTTCTGTCTTCATTTCTACTGCCTGAGCCCTTCTTGGCAAAGTATTGAAGCAGTCAGCTGATAAATCTTTTTCTCAATATAGACATTGTAAATGTTATTGAGGAGTCAAGGGATGCTGGTTTTAGTACTTTTAATGTTTGTTCATCTTCTGTGCTTTAGATGAAGATATTTTTTATTCTTCAGAGTAATACACATATATACTGGTAAAGTTGGCATAATTGAGCATCTCAACCTTTTCCTAGGACATTGCTTTAATTGAATGGTGGTGGTTTTGTGTTCGCTTTGACAGGTCCGTAAGAGCTGTGCAGGCAGCACTGCGTTGCATTAAAAAAGCCATACAGAGTCAAAACCTTACATCAAGACCAAAGGTGGTTCTGGTGTCAGATACACCTTCTCTTGTTACAAGTATGATGCCGAACATAAGCGAATTTGCAGAGGTAAATTTTCATTATTTTATTTGGCTTCATGTCATGTAAATACCAGTGTATGATGAAATTTCTTCCCTTTAATTTCAAACGGAATCATGCCATCATGTGGTTCAAGTTTCTTACGTTTTCATTATTTTTCTACTAGTCTACTTCCTGAACATGATAAGCGAGGCAATCATCTATAATCGTATAACTTGTGTGCAATTAACACTTGTTCATGTGCTCTTCTCAGGTTCTACGGTTTGATTATGAAAATTACAGAGAAAATGTATTGACAGGAATGTCCCGTCTTGATTTTAGAGTGAAGGATTGGGGCCCTGCACCCAGATGGGTTGCTTTTGTGGACTTTTTCCTTGCATCTCGTGCAAGACATGCTATTGTTTCTGGAGCTCACAGGCGTGTTGGGACTACCTATGCTCAGTTAATTGCTGCACTGGCTGCAGCATACAATCTGGGTATGCACACTCCTTAATTTTTAATCACCAAAACAGTTCCATAATATTGTTTTAGTACTTTTAAACATAATGCTGAAGCATTGAAAATGGTTTATGCCAGGAAATGACTCTGCTAGCTCAAGCTTTTCATTTCTGAGCAGTTTTCACAGTAATTTGTTGAGTGAGGGACTAAAGAACCAGATTGGTTGGGGCCATGTATGGAA
>JANTPZ010121200.1:0-17516 GCA_025593235.1 Vachellia pachyceras
GCCAGAACGTGGACCTGCTCCTTTCTGCCACACACCAATGTGGGAATTATCAGCGTCAAGCCTGAGACAAGTGAGCGAAGGAGACGGAGCTCTGCAACACTTCTTGAGCTTCGTGCTGAGAAGGTCTGAAAGAACCTTGGGAGATAAAGAGGCAGCAGAGTTGCTGTTGTCTTGTGGCTGATGATACATTGAGGTGGGGAAATTCGTCCTCGCATTTTGACCATTCATCAAGATCGCAGCTTGGTCATATGCCCTAGCAGCCGCCTCCGCCGTCTCAAAAGTCCCCAGCCACACACCGCCTCTTCCTGACACATACAAACAACAACGAACAGCCACAAGTTCATATATATATATATATATAAGAGGTAGAAAAGAGAGAGTTTATATAAGCATGTGGGAAGATAAATAAGTAGGTTACTATTAGATGAGGTGTGATTACAGTAATGGATGGCGAATTTCTGACACCCAGGAGCCCCACTGGCGCTGCCTAACACCTCTGAACTTGCCTGCTTTTGCCATATCCTTTGCTGGGTTTTTTTGGTGGGGGTGGGGGGGGGGGAAGCAGAAAGGGAATAAATGGGGGATTTGAAGGTACAATCAACAATGTGATCGAATAAGGCAAAGTGGTCCGTGTGTGTTTGATAATTGAGATGATATGAGTCTGCATGAATTGTCGGTGGAGGGTTGAAAAGAGAGGAATCGAAACAGTGAATGTGCAATAGAAGTTTCACCTGCTTCACCCTCATAGAACTAACTCTCCCCCTCTGCGGCTCTGCGCCTTGCCTTCTTAACAACTCAAATAAATGAGCTCCAGCCAAAGGCGGGGCCCTCCCTACCACCTCGCATTTAGCAGAACAAAATAATTGCCTCCATAGCACACACATGCGTGTTGATGATAGATGGACGATGGTCCAATTATTTCTTTCACAAATAGTAGTCTCAATACGGTTATGTAACTATCACATCGATCTCACTGTTAAATTTCATGCTCGAGAGAAGATATGTGTAAACAAAGATGATCCGTTCAAATTTTCCATGGAGTTCATCAGGTAGTTGATAGAGTGAAAGAGAGACAGGCTTTTTTTAGAACGCTGACTTGGTCATCTCTGATTCGGAGACGGCGTGGGGGCACTCAAGTGTTGTTGAGGATTCACATTTATTTGGATCCCTTACACGTCACAGCCACGTATTCATTGCATTGGAGCATTCGATTTATCAATTTCTCAGTGGGCATGTCCTTTCTCACTGGGTTACACGCACACCATTTTCGGTATATTAAGATTAACTGTTTTTTAATCATGTGGTTGCTTGAAAAAGTTTATTTGCTCCTTAAAAATATATTTAACAATTTTTTCCGTAAAATGGAATAATCTCCTCCATATATTCACTTTGTCTTACATAAAAGTGTTTATCTACCACGTTTCCAAACGGACTCCATATATATCTTCCTATTATGGGTAATCCTGTTCGAGGCACTGCCAACTGTCAAGTACTAAATATGTGTATATCTCTTAATAAAAATTTAAACTTTGATTCGCTGCGTTGTGACAATGAGCAAAAAAACATGTGACCTATCAATCTCTCGCAATCCGTCACTTTAAACCAGTTTAAACCAGCTCAATCGAAATTTGTGACGGATAGTTCAAAATGAGTTAGGTGCCATGTAAACGGGACGGAGTTCACCGACGGATGCATATGGTTACAGTTTAAACCAGCTCACACTGTCATTGTCACCTCTCAGCAGCCTCTCTCACTCTTGCTGTCCTTACCGTCAAAGCTCCAAGTCGTCGTCCTTGCCGTTGCAGCTTCGCCACTCGCCTGAAGCTCCGCCATTCCATTTTTCGTTGTCGCTGACTCGCCATTTCCATCCATTATGGATGGATCTGGCTTTGGTGATTCTACTTCCTTCTCCTGAGGATGCAATCTGGGTGAGTTTCTCGTCGACATTCATGTTTAATTTCCTGATTCCAAGGTTATCATTTGTGCCACCAACATGCATCTGAAGGAACCTTGTGGGTTTTCCACATCGCAATGCTCCTCGCGTTATCAAATTTTTTTCCGGCTATCATCTAAATATGCTCATCCAAGACCCAAAAAAAAAAAGTACGGCCAGTAACTACCTGAGTTACCTTAACCTGTGCGAACCCGCTAGTTTACTCGGGTCGGGTCATAGCACGGGTACAAACCGCCTCCTACCGTGTATATAACACAAATAGGTAATGTGTGTGTTTGGGAATATGGTAGAAAAGTTTTTTTATGTAAGTCATGAAGAGGATTATCTTGTTTTGCGGACAAACACTGTTGAACATGCGTTTGACTTTTAGAAACATTGTTACAAACAAGGCCAATAAGTTATACCATGGGATAGTGTCATCCGGCTCACCCCTATTGTGCGTGTTTAGGAATCACTTCTCAATCATGTTATACACAAATTAAGATAAAATTTTTCTCATATATTCACATCGAAATCTAGAAAATTGTTCTCCTAGTATATTCTAAACATGAATGGTGCGAGGGATTGGTTATATTGAGAATGAATCAATTACTCTGTTTTCTAGTTGATGGGACAGTTGCCAGGGGCTTCTCGTATTTAAAAAACTCAATAACGGGCCTAAAGCCCACTCTTGTTCATAGGGAACCAGAAGGCCTTGGCCCAAGTCTGCTCTATTTTATCAGGCAAGGTATTGATCTCTTGGTCATCCGATGTTAAGTTTTCCATATTATGTATTAAAAAAAAAGTTTTCAACATTCATTTCAGGTCGTTGGGCCTTTCTTGCCCATAGGGCATAGCCCACTCTTATTTAAATGCATGTTCAATAGAATTTTTTATAAAACGAGATAATCTCTTTCGTATATTAATTTCGATTTATGTAAAAGTATTTATTTACCGTGTTCTCAAACCTGCCCCATGGAAAGGGTAAAAGACAACTTTTGCGTTCCCATAATGCTCCATTTCCATCAGCACCAGTCTGTTCCCACTATTTTCAAAATCTACATTCACCATCTCAAATAAAATTACTTAATAAAATTATATGTATGTGCTCAAGGGAAGTAAAACAGATTGATGTAGCCGATCCCATGGCCATTATCCAATTCACCTCTCTTCACGCACGTACGATTTTTCATGGCGAAGTTGAGAAATACTAAAAATGACATACTATAAAAAAAATCATCCACTAATATAAAGATTGTATTTATCGGTGTAAACGCATTCACGTGGGTTAGTTTCTTCTCCTACTCAAGAAAAGTTCCCGAGGAGGTGACAGAGAATATTCGCTATTGCCATAACAGTCTTGGTTTCTTGCTGATCCATTCTCGAGCCCACTTGCAGCTGCAGATTGCTTGTTTACTTGATTTGGTTAGTACTCTCCACCTTTTCTTTCTGGGTAAAACCAAACAGCTATAGAACATTGGTTTTCGTTTCCCTGCTCTTCCCTACCCTTTCTATCGTCAATACCGTGTGCCGAACTCTCTCCTTGCCGGTCTCGAAATTTTACTTCACCGATCTCCCTAATCCGACTTCTTTAAATCACAAATGCAGTTCTGCAGGTACGCTCCTCCTTGGCTCTATCGGATTCTGGCGTGCATGGGGTGAGTTATTTTGGTCTCTTTCCTTCCCTATTTCTTCTTATTTTTAGCCTAACAGTCGCGTAGGAAGAGAAGAATGAATTCTTCAATATGAATATCGCTTCTAATGTATCTGCCTAAGAAGATCGCTTCAATAGTTATCTAGCTCAGCGTATAAAATTAGTTTGATCAACTTACTGAGCAAGAGACGGAGAAATGAAGTGAGATTTGAGATTTTTGTTTGGATAGCAGCTAGTGGAAGAAAGCGAACCGATGAATATAGGATAGCTCTTGATACAGGACAAGAAACAGATAGTGCGTAATGGGATTTAGATCGATGTAACTTGCGTATATATGCATATTTTATATTTCTGGATTCTCAAGAAACTAGAAATTTTTAATCTTGATCACTTCGCCTTCTCCTAGTTTTTCCAAGTAGCCAAGGTATTCCTTCGAAGTTATAGCATATTTTTCCGTTTTAGCCAGGAATCTGGTTCTTGCGGTTTCTTGTTTTTTCAAACAAGCATAAATCTGGTACAACGATTTTGCATTCTTTCCTTGGATCCTTGGGAAGCTACTAATAATAAGATAGGTAGAAATTTCATTCCTCTATAGCATTTCAAATATAGGAAAAGTGCATTCCAGGTGTTGCTTGTCAATACAATTGACCAGGCTAGATGAAGCTTTGGGAAGAAACTCTAATGTTCATTTTTATGCTCAGCGCTGATGTTTTTCTTTCTTTTGTGCTTTTTATCGTGGAAAAGTTAGAGTTTATATTCAAGAGACTTTTCAGAGTAAGGGAGATTTTTTTATTCACTGAGTTTGATTCTAATAAACTTATTGGCACTGTCCTTGATGATGGGTGGCATTTTCAATTCTCTGTCCTCACCATATGAAACATCACATCACTGCCTGGACCATTTGCTTTTTATATCAAGGTGCATGCATCATTTAAGTGAAATGAATAATAGGATGCTATAGGAGGAATGAAATTCTGTTGCTAGATTGTTTCATCATAATTCTGTTTGTAACTTAAGCTAGTAGATCGGATATATAGAACGAGAGAGCTAGTGTTAATCTTGCTCATTGTAACAGAGCAGTGGTTGTATTGGATGCTCCAAAATACCTCCAGAAAATAAATTGATGGAGGGGGGATCTAGAGGTCAAACAGTGAACGAAGATAGGAGATTAGAAGATTTGTCGAGCAGCTGCACTTTTGAAATGGATCAGAGTGTAGCTCAGTCTCAGGACAACATCCCAGCAGTCGGCACATCAAACCAACCATCCACTTCTCAAACTAGTGCTGACCCTCAGAGTGATCCTCCTGCTTATGTCAATCAAGGCAAGTTCGCTGTTATATGCGCCTGTATCTCTAATCTGTTGGCCCTTTTGTTCGATATCTTGCATTGAATCAAAGTTTGCTAGTAATTTGGTAACTTTTACAATGGCAATCATGTAAGTTTGGTGGATGCAGGTCTACTTCTTTGGAACCAGACGAGGGAGCAATGGCTTCGGACGAGAAGGCCAGAGAGTCGGCCACCACTTAAAGAAGACAAAATAGGGTAAATATAACAGACGAGCCTGCTGCACTGAATTGAGTTGCCTTGGAAGGTTTTTCAAGTGTGAACTTGACGAACATGCTATAAAGGCAAAAGTAGTATCCACTTTCAATTTTTAAGGTTTTGTTAAAGATCTAATTCTGAGTTTATGTCGTGCGTACATAGTGAGTATGAAACCTACGAGAGTCTACTTGGGAGCAAGGAGCCCTTCCCTGAGCCCATTTCCCTGGGGGTAAATCCTTCTCAACTCGCTTCTTGCTCATCTGTTTCCGTTGTTGTAGTTGTATGATGGAGTAAATATCCCTGATTGATTTTAATATCTTCCATTGCAGGAAATGGTTGAATTTCTTACCGATGTGTGGGATATGGAGGGTCTGTATGACTGAACAGCCAAAACATGACTCTCTGACTGACTTCCAAAAGAAAAATAAAAAAAGAAAAGAAAAGAAAAGGAGCAGGATTGATTGAAGTAACGGGATGTGGTTATTCCTCTGCCAATTGTTATTCTAAAAACATGTAAACTTCTAGGCTCAAATCCAATGGAACACGAGTTCAAAGTGAAAGAGAACCACTCCAAGTGTGGCCTTTTCTATGAATGGTGAACGACACTGGGTGGAAATTTCAATTCAGTGGATCGGTCTAAGTCCTTTTATTGTTCTTATTGGTTTGTTTTCGTCAATTTAGAAATCCTTGGCTGCCATCAGGAAGCGTGAACTCGGGTTTGAGGAAGTGGGCAAATTGAGTGGAATAAGAAAACCAAAACAAAGAGAACGAAGGTGGACAAAACAAGCATGAGAGCCCTTGAACGGGAGAGGCGTATACAACCTCCGAATTGGGGCCTAAACAACGGACCTCCCAATTCAAAACGATCCAGCATCTACCATGACGCGCGTCGTCCACATTTACTCATGGTACGAACAAAGATTCAAAATAAGTAGATGAAAAGCAAATAGCATGTGTATGTGTTCGTGCTTTTGAAAATTAAAAGGTGAAATAATAATAATAATAATAATAATAATAAAAGGAAAAAGTGAATGTTGTTGGGGTGATGTGAATGTGGTCGGGGGTTGGACTTGGATCCATTGAATCTAACGCGAGGGCTTCATTTTCGAGCTTAGAGAAGAGAAGTGGGTGGTGGGGTCAACGAGAGGGCTGTTCGGTTCACACGTATGGGTTTGTTTGGAAACTTATTTTCCCCCAACAAAGTCAAGACAAAACCATCTCAAAATCTGTAAAAACTATCTCGAAATCTATAAAAACAATCTTTAAATCTGTAAAACCATCTCGAAATCCATAAAATCACATTCGTAGCTGTAACTCCTTTCTCCCGTTATCAAACACAGCTTCACATTATGCTTGTCTCTTAATGTGACACGCTTAGAATTTGGCGCAGCCGTGAATTATAGTATTATTGAAGAGTGTGTTGGGCTGAAACGAGAGATTCATGGACAAAACTCCAATGGCAGCAATAGCTACAGGAACAGAACCTAACAATATGTTACAGTGACGCTGGCCAAATGCTCATCCTCCTCTCTAACTTCAAGTAACCAATGAATCCCACATGCAGCATGCTATTCCTCCTCCTCCTCCACTCTTTTCATATTCAATTGCACCGCACTTCTAATATTACTTTGCATCTTTATGCTTCATCCTTGGACTGGGTATATATCATATCAAACCAAGGCCTTGAACTAAACAAGGTAACCCAACCAGACGAAATATTTACCATCAGCAACTCTTCATAGTCTGCAAAAGGCTCTAAAGCATTCGCCTCACCCTTTGATCTTCGTACGGAGCATAGGGAGACTCCATATAGGAACAACCCCTTTCATCTTCTTCATCGTTAGATCATCAAGGTATCACAGCAAAACGTAGAGAAGAAAAAGGGGAAGGGATAGACGAGAGAAAAATGCAAGGGAAGAAGAAAGAAGAAGGCAAGATCTAGCAACAAGAAAGAAAAGAGAACGGGCCATGACAAGAGCTAACAACAAGGAAGAAGGAAGAAAGAAAGAAAGAAGGCAAGAGACGACGGCTAGTGAGCACGAGTGACGCTACCAAAGGTGGCAGAAGGTGCAAGGAGTGCTAGCCCGTTTTCTCTTTAAATTATTGGATTGGATCTAACCATCAAAGGTGGACTAACCCATTTTTCAACAACTACGTGGGAGAGGGTCCCCTTAAATGGAGAAGTAGAGACAACCAGTTCAATCAATGGAGGAGACTGGGGCCCAGAGCCCTTATCGTCTGTCATGTACGGAACGAGGTGTGAAGAAGGTATGGAGGGTCCCCTTAGTTGTTTTTTTGGTGTACATGTCCAAGTGAACATACTTTCCATGTGGGTTTTTGGACGCCACATTTTGAAGACGTGGATAAGTGGCTGGCCACCAAAGAAAATAATTAAATATTATAAATTCAATTTAGAGCTTCCGGGCATGGTGTTGTATAAATGGAACCATTTTTCCTGCTAATAAAATTTTATTCTTGTTAGTAGAAGCTAGAGTTGGAGAAAAATTTAAGAAACTGGAATTTGAAAAAAAAATAATGTAATGTCATAGAAGGGCTTCTTATAGTACTTTCACTCCAATTCTAGATAGAACCCACAAGAAGTTAGCAGGATGGAAGAGGAGCTGTCTTAATTTAGCAGGACGTGCTACCCTTATTAAATCCATTATATTGACACTCCCTTATTACCATATGCAAACTATGCTTCTTCCAAAGAAACTTATTAAGGATCTTGAAAGAAATAGTAGAGATTTCTTATGGGACAGTAATGAGTATGGAAGAAAGATGCATCTCCTATCTTGGGAAATTGTCACAAAGGATAAGAAGAACGGTGGCCTAGGTATCCGTGATCTTCGTAAACAAAATGAGGCTTTTATCATAAAACTTTGCTGGAATATCTTGACTAAAAAGGAGGCTTTATGGGTAAAGGTACTCAGGTCTAAGTATAAATGTGGCAATCAAAATATGCCTAAAGTTATCAAAAGGCAACCATCATCCCTCATTTGGAGAAGCATATGTGAGATATGGGCTAAATTTATAAGAGGAGTGGGAGTCAAGAGGGGAATGGGAGAAAAGCCAACTTCTGGCTGGACAATTGGTCAGAGATGAACGTTCCGCAGGTTAGCATGGTGCCAGGTGGCGAGGATATGATTGATTCAAGGGAAATGATAGTAGACTATGTTACTTCGGATGGAGGATGGGACATTCAAAGACTGAGCACTTGGTTTCAACCACAAATTATTGATTGCATCACGAGTGCACACCCCCTGTGAGGAGAGAGGAGAGGATTTATACACATGGAAGCCATCCAATGATGGTCACTTTTCTGTTAGCTCGGCATATCAGTTTCTTTTTGTAGGTATTCATCAGCAGGATGAGAGCTTTTGGAGAAAGTTATGGAGGTGGCAAATCCCAGAAAAGATCAAGGCGTTCTTATGGTTTTTTTCCCATGGTATGGCTCATACGGTGCAACTACGTGTCAGCAGGGGGATTGATGAATTAGCAACATGTCCCTTTGCATGTCAACAGGACGAGGATTCCATGCATCTACTGAGGGATTGTCAAAACGCTCAGGACAGATGGAAATCTATTTTACATCCATCAAAATGGGCCATCTTCTCATCTCTACAAGGAGCGGATTGGATCCGGTGGAATCTAAGCAATGAGGCGGGGAAGCAGTGTACCAAAAAAATCCAATGGGCTACCTTATTTGGGTATACTTGTTGGGATATCTGGACGAACATGTGCAAAAACTCTTTGGCAGAGATGATACTGATGATTACTTAGATGCTCAGTCCAGCATGTTTCGTGCATATATGGACCAGGATCTAAAATCCATATATGTTTCCCGTAATAATTCTATAGGGCAAGTGCAAACCAATATCCAAAATAGAAGTGGATTTCATGCGTCTATTCTGAGTTTTGGGAAGTGTGGATGTGGAGGCATAGTAAAAGGGGATGATAGTATTGTAGTTGGATATGTGGTTATAGTTGTAAGCTTACTTCTATACCGGTTGCGATTGCTAAGATAATAGGCATAATATATGGATTATACTTGTGCTGGAGTAGGGGATACACAAAATTGAAGTCATGACAGATTCCATTGAGGCAGTCAACTTGCTATTGCGTGGATGTGCCAGAGATCATCCATACATGGACATTATTTCTGAAGTTAGATCTTTGCTGAACAAGGAATAGCAAGTTATAGTTTCTCATGTATCGATGAATGATAATAATGAAGCGGACTGCTTGGCTAGGCTTGCTCATGATATAATAGGGAATTTTCGTATATTCCATCACCCATTACCCCTTATGTGGGAGCCAGTTAGTCATGGAATTTAGGAGGTTTTGGCCTTTTGTAAGGATGAATTCTTATTAATGTTATCCAGTATTATAAAAAAAACTAAAAAAAAGGGAAAAAGGAAATAAGAAGCCAAAGAGCAGAGTGAAGTAGCAGCGGACAGCTCTCGGTAGGTTTGCTTGCTGGGAAGCGAAAGGGCAATAGTCCCTTCAATTCATCGCACGTCCATTGGCCCACGCACTCACCTGCTGCGTCATTCATTCGTTCGTTCATCACCCTCTTAAATTCTCAAAATTTAAAAAAATCGTGGGAAAGAAAAATATCAAATACGTGCATTAAATATCAATCCATTTTCATCCAAGTCAAATGGCCCAAGCCCAATCTTGAAAAAGCAGTAGATAAGTATTTTTATGTAAATCGAGGTAAATATGTGAAGGATATTGTCTCATTTTACTGAAAAATACTGTTGAACGTACTTTTGGGTGAGAGTTAAGTGTTTCCAAACAAATACAATAGCTTTCTTTTTAAAAAAAATGAAAAGCTGGCATAATTTCTGAGAAACGTTGAAGATTAAAGGAAAATTTACAACTAAGTTCCAAAAAGAATAATTAATAAATAAAAGATTCTAAAGATTGGTAAAATTACCATCAGGTACAGCGATAGCTGATTCGGTTGTTATTGATGGCTAGTGGGGTCGTTAATGATAACCGGAACAGTTACTACTGGGACCTGACGGTAATTTTATCAATCTCTAATACATTTTATTTATTAATTACTCTATTTAAGATCTGATGATAAATTTCTTAAGATTAAACTCAATGTCATGAATAACACATTGTATTAATCCCGAGACAATCCAATAGAAGCAGAACAATACAAAGAAGGTCACTAGGTACAGACATTGACTGCATTGTCTGTGTGTGTATATTTTGTTGGCCAAAAAAAAAGGTACAGACTTTTTGTTTTTTTTTGACGGAGTCAACAATATCAGACGAGAAACAGCGCTAATAAATTTAATTGTTTTTTTTAAAGAGAGAGATTAAGATGGGATGCTGGAAAATAAAAGGCAAGGGGCTAAAAATGAAAGGTTGAAAGTGATTAGGTGATGTTGAGGGATATGCATCAAAGAGGTTCATGAACCTAGGGAACCCATCCAGAAAATTACAGCCCCTTTTTTTAATAATTGCTTGATTAATTCAGCATCGCAATCAAAGGCACAATATTTAAACAATTACATTATTCTCAAGCTGAAGGTTTCACTTCACACTTCAATACTCAAATTACCCAAAAAAAAAAAGCACCAGTATTTATATTTTTGATCCTCTTTTTTTGGGCTTTAAACAAGAAATATCAAACAACAATTTAAAAACCCCTTCTCCTATCGTGTTCGTTTGGCAACGTGACATATAAGTATATTTACGTAAATTAAAGTAAATATGTGAAGGAGATTATCTTGTTTTAAAAAAAATGTTAAACAATCTTTTGGGTATAAATTAGGTGTTGCAAAACAAACACATCATGTGTCTCGTTGCCTACGTCTCTATCAGCGTATTTACTGGTCTGCGATTTTTGTTCAAATGCATTATCTTACACATTCAATGGGGTTTAAATATCGAATAAAATTTTGAAAAAATAATTATCATCTTTCAGAACTTTTAAATTGGCATCCATCCTTTACACAAACATATTTTTTTATTTATAGAAAAATACACACACATTTAAGATATAAACAATTAAATACTTGTTTTTTCGCAAACACACATGAATGATATTTTTATTAAAGAACCAAAAATTGAAACGTAGATAGAAATGGAATTAGCGTATGTTTGGGGTAATTGGGTTCCCATTAGTGTTACTACAGTCTTACCACACTTAGCGTTTATTTGGAAACGCTGTTTTTCTAACGATACACGTAAGTTAAGATAAAATCATTTCGAAATCTGTAAAAATCATCTCAAAATTCATAAAAACCATCTTAAAATCTGTAAAATACTTCAAAATTTATAAACTCATTTCTCCTAACAGAATTTTCAAACACAAGCTTATTTATGAAAAATTGTTTAGTGACAGAATACAGCAACCCCACTTTCTGGTTTCCTATCAAGACAAAAATAGCGATGATGATGATCCAGCAAGCAGCCCCACTTCAGGCAGAGATGCAATGTATGTGGGCAGGCAAACCCATCAAGTGAATTGTCGCCTACAGTTTACGTATTTCCCGCTTGCAATAAAAGCTTCCCCTACGCATTCGTGTCTTCATCATTTGTACCGCAGCCCTTCTCCTTTTCCCTCCGCCCCACGTTTTTATGTCCTTCATTAGGGTTTTCATCACCTTCTGGCCCTCCCCGCTCATGCATTCCTGCCCTTCTCAATTGTTGATCGCCGTCTTCGCCTCAGTCTTCTTCTGCTCTACCTTTTTTGCTCTCTTTCGAGGGTTCTTTGGTGCAGAACAGCGCAGATTTGACCTCCTGGGGTTTTCTGGGTTGTACCCATGTCAAAAGTCCTCGGATTTACCGGTGAGTTTGGATTGATAACATCATGTTCGGAATCGTGTGTTTAGTTGTTATTTTGATGAGTTTGCTTCCATGCTTTTCAAGCTTTGCTCTAGATTATTAGTTATTCCTGAACCTAGTTATCCTGATGGCTATAAAGTTTTCTTCAACAGCCTGGCTTTGCTTAACTTTCCTACACCTGTAGTTGATCATGTGGTTGAGGCGTGTTCCGATATGCTTTTATTCATTTCCAGTGTTTTTTTCCTCAATAAGGGCCTTTTAGATCTTTCTAGATCTATAAGCAGAGGATGTGAATGTTATTAGCTATATCTGATCCTCTGCACTCTTGATCTTTGGACTTGTGTCGGTTTTATAATTCTGAGCACTTCTGTCGATTAGTCTGATAAAATTGTGTTTTTTGGGTGATCGATGACACCTTTTTTTCCCCTTGCCGATCGGATGAAGTATAACCATGGTATCGAAATTAAATTTGCGTGAGATAATATGGCTTGTGATTGGTTTTATCTGAGTCAATCGTAGGCTCTAGTTTGACTTACGCGTCTTCTCGTAGTCTACATGTATTAGATCATTCCTCTGACTCGGTATACGATTTGGGTTGGCAGGAATTGATGATTTTTTCCCCGCAGGCTCAATATATGCTAACCCCAAGGAGCCCAGTCTCTTGTTGTCTCTCGGTCGGCAAGTTGATGTATACTTTCCACCTCAGAAGAGATCTCGTATCAGTGCTCCGTTTAAGAGATCACAGATCAATGATCCATTTCTTCTCAGTGGAGAATGGTTTGAGGCCGAGAAGAAGCAGCAAACATCCATTGAAGATTTGCCAGATGAATGCCTCTTTGAGATCTTCAGAAGGTTGCCCGGTGGTCAAGGGAGGAGCTCATGTGCCTGTGTTTCCAAGCGCTGGCTTTGGCTTCTAAGTAATATTTGCAAAGATGAAATTTGCAGCAACAAAAAGACAAGTTATGATAATGATGTTACTGGAGAGGAGGCTGATGTTGAGGAATTTGGGGGTGGTGGATACCTCTCCCGAGACTTGGAAGGAAAGAAGGCGACTGATGTTAGACTTGCTGCTATTGCTGTTGGGACTGCTTTTCGTGGTGGATTGGGAAAGCTTTCAATTTGTGGAGGCAATTCAGGTTGTGAGGTGACTAATCTTGGTCTCAGGGCAGTTGCCCATGGATGCCCTTCTTTAAAGGTTCTTTCTCTTTGGAATCTTTCTAAGATAGATGATGAGGGCTTGATTGAGATTGCTAGTGGATGTCCCCAGTTAAAGAAGCTTGATCTGTGCTATTGTCCCACAATATCTGATAAGGCTTTGATTGCAGTTGCAAAGAACTGTCCTAACCTGACTGAGTTATCAATTGAATCATGTCCTGGAATTGGTAATGAAGGTCTAAAAGCTATTGGGCAGTTTGGCACTAGCCTAAGGTCCTTGTCAATAAAAAATAGCACTAGTGTTGGTGATCACGGAATTGCGAGCCTTTTTTCTTCTGCTGCTGTTCATCTGACAAAGGTGAAACTTGAGGCACTGACCATCTCTGACCTCTCTTTAGCTGTTATTGGACATTATGGTATGGCAGTTACAGATCTTACGCTTAAATACCTCCCTAATGTTAGTGAGAAAGGGTTTTGGCTCATGGGCAATGGCCACGGGTTGCAGAAGTTAAATTCACTTTCAATTTCATCCTGTCAAGGAGTAACAGATATTGGACTTGATGCTTTGGGAAAAGGTTGCCCAAATCTCAAGCACCTGTATCTCTGTAAAAGTGCATTCCTATCAGACTATGGACTGGCCTCGTTTTCCAAATCTGCTTTATCAATTGAGAGCCTAAAATTGGAGGAGTGCCACAGAATCACCCAGCTTGGGTTTTTCTGTGTCCTTTTCAATTGTTGTGCCAAATTGAAGGCCTTTGCACTTATTAGCTGCTTTGGGATTAAGGATCAGAATTTAGTGTTGCCTTCTGTATCTCCTTGCCAATCATTGCAGTCTCTATCAATTCGTAACTGTCCTGGATTTGGTGATGCTACAATGGCTCTACTGGGAAAGCTTTGCCCTCACCTGCAATATGTTGAATTGAGCAGACTTGAGGACGTGACTGATGCGGGGTTCCTCCCATTGCTTTTGAATTCTGAGGCTGGTCTGGTTAAAGTTAATCTCAGTCACTGCAAAAATTTGACAGATAAAGTAGTTTCCTCCGTTGCAAATAAGCATGGCTTGACTCTCAAGGTATTGAATCTTGATGGTTGTAGAAAGATCAGTGATGTTAGCTTGATGGCAATTACTGAAAACTGCCCATTGATTTGGGATCTGGATGTGTCTGAGTCTGCCATTACTGATGCTGGCGTCACAGTGCTGGCAGGTGGTGCCATGTTCCATTTGCAGATCCTGTCCTTGTCAGGTTGCTCTCTTGTTTCAAACAAGAGCCTGCCTGCTTTGCGGAATATGGGTGAGACCCTTCTGGGATTAGATGTTCGTAACTGCAAGGCAATTAACAGCCGATCTATTGGGAAGCTTGTGGAACAGCTCTGGAGGTGTGACATCCTCGCTTGAGCAAGTAAAATGATTCTCTCCGCAGATAAGGGCACTAGTGCCATGAGTAGAAGGTTTTTTAGATAGCCTTGATGTTATTGTTTCACAGTAGTTTTTGGGTCCATTATATGGGTCTTGTCCTCCAGGAACTCTGTTCTCTTTTTCCAGGCATACAGTCATATTTTTTTGCAGGTTTCCATCCTTTTATAGGAAACCTGTTCGAAGTTTTTGTCCCCCCGTTAATGGGATGTCATCTTCTAAATGGCTGGATTTCTGTGAGAACATAGCTACGGGGTTCTGGAGTTAGTAATCTCTTGGTGGTGCTGGCATCCGATGTTTTTAGCCCGGTATTACATTGGTTTTGCCACCGTGTTAGTCAGATTTCCACTTGCAAGTTTTTACAGTTTCTGTATCCAGAGTCTGTCTAGTGCTGTTTACCAAATCTTGATGGTTTGGGCCCAAGTTTTATTCGAAGGGCGGGTTATCTTATCTTGTGGTTGCTGCTTGTCAGTTCGGTGTGTATGATGCTGTTGTCTTCGAGGGCTATGGCCATGGCAGCTAGTTATACGGTCTGCCATCACAACCCGTCACCTCTTGGGAGTGAAGGGTTGTTTTTTTTTCACTTAGCCCTTGTTTTTAATTCGGCATCATTGTTTAATGAACTTTCAACTGAAACTTCATGTAATGTACCGAATATATCTGCCCTTTGTATTGTATTACTCCTGATAAGTTAATGAATAAACTATAGTTTGTTTTAAATCCTGACCTGTACTTGAGAGCTGCTTATTTCTTGTCTCAAAAATTTTTTTTGCGTAATCTTTTGCATAATCTAGCGCTCTCCTCAATCCATTGGTTCCGTGTTCAATCCGATGGTAATATGTTTGTTTAGGAACGCGGTAGAGAAATGCTTTACGTAAATCGAGGTAAATATGTGGAGGAGATTATCTCGTTTTGTGGAAAAACAATGTTAAACATACGCTTGATTTTTGAAACGTTCCAAACAAGCCCAATTTAATATTGGAGTGTATATCTGGAATTCTGAATGATGGATATGCAGCAAATCTATTGAAGTGAAAGTTGGAGTTTTCCATTAAACATCGTTTCGATCGGCTAACTCTATAGGGGGATGGCCAAGATCAGCCTTCTGAGGACTCAAATCGTTACGTCAAAGCACAGTTAGCGGAGAAGTAATTATTGGGTGAGGTGATGAGTGGGGGGTCGTTTCTCGTGATGCTCCGTACTGAATTTGGTATCTACTGGTCTATTCTTATCTTCCAACTTGGATGAATGCACTGCATTTCTTTAAGCATGAAGCGTGCGGACTCCCCCACTTTGACAGGTGACCAAACAGTCTCCTGTTTTGGTTTTAGTTGAAATGAACAAACATTTATGACACATTAAACCCTGTCAGCTTCATTTAACAAAAAGAATGAAGCCCAATCGGTTTCACCCGTAAGCGACGTGTTTTATTCTGCAAAGCGGTGATTGAAGACACCTTGCATATACTCGCACGGTCGCCATTCTATGATGGAACGATTTACGCTTCAGTTCATCAAATTCCATTTCACTTCAAAGTGGCCGAAAAGAAACAGAGGGCGTGCATGTATATCTGGTTGCTCACCTTCCCGCTTGGAAGCCAAGAAAAGCTGCAAGTAACCGTACATGACCCCGCAAATGGGATTCCACTACACAAAACAGCTCGTTTCAGGTGACAATGTCCGCTTACGAAGTGTGATTCAGAACTGATCAAAAATTCCCTTTCCCTGACCAGGCAACTGGTGCATACTACAATGACAAACAAGTGACCTGGGAAATAGTTACATGCATTGTTGCAAGCAAGCGAAGGGTAAACCGCACCCCTGATAATAGGAATTTAAAGAAACAATGCTGCTATGAACAAGATGACATAACTATGAAACAAATCATCAACCCTTTATGTCAACTGATCTTTTACCCATGCGTCTCTAATATTGATGAGCTGAATCAAGAGCTGTGAAACTGGATTATGCGGTTTTGTTCCTGTTAATGTTCTGCCACAATGGGTTCTTGAGCTGAGGAGAGCTGAGGCTGCTCTTCATCCATGACACTGTATACGCAGGACTCTGCTTCACTAGGTTTGTCCGAGAGGATTGCAGATGGCTCTTCGATGCAGGATGGAGCTTCGCCTGTCTCACTGGAAAATGTACCGTTCTCTTCATTTCCTGCAGCAATTTCAGTTTTCTCTTCCATGGTGGCACTGGATAAGGTGCTATCTTTTTCTGTTACTCTGGGTGAGGAGGTCTTGCTGTGATGCATTGCCTTGGATGAAGTGCTTGCAGTTTTTGAGGTCGATGAACTGGTCCTTTCAGAATGCAGTCGAGACGGAAGAGATTTCCTCTGTGGCTTCTTTTGATGGACTGACATATCTTTAGTGGGATTCTCATCTAGACTTAAACGACCTTGTCGACCACTGCTGCCAGTGCTTCCTTCTGACTCCGGATTAACTGAATTCTTCTTTCGACCAAGCTTGGGAGATTTTGCTCTCGTAGTTGGTATCTACATTAATAGAATCCAAGATCAAGGAAAAGACAAATTATTCAGATAACAGACAAGCATCCAAACGGGGTAAGACTAACACTAGTGCAATATAAAAGCCTTCAAATAGAATAGCAAGGATAATTCCCATTCACCAATGATAGACAAATCATAAAATCAAGTTTCTGGCATCACTTTGAAGTCAGCAACGCTGAACTCACAGTTATAAGAGATTTGAGGTCAACAGCATTGAGGACCCCCCACTTAAACATATATTGGCATGGGCATCATTTCCCAAAAGCTATCCAACTCTTTAGTAAAACCAGTGTAAATTGACATCCAACCAGCTTGTATACACCATAAATTATAATGTAACTGAACAGGAAATCGAGGATGAATTGAGAACTATAAATACTTTCAACCAAAAAAAAGAACCTGGAATTTGGTGGATACGATTTAATTCCTTTTGTAAAATGTTAACAAAACTAACTATATTTTGAAAACTTCATGATACATAAGTTGCATACGAAAGT
>JANTPZ010121201.1:0-10515 GCA_025593235.1 Vachellia pachyceras
ATAAATCTAATGCAAGCTAAGCACTTTAAATATTCCTAATTGATTAATTGAGTCTAGGTTTAGATTATTTTGAAAGGTTAGGAATATTGATTAGTAAGGGTTCTTACTAGTCCTTGTGCTTAGTTAAAAGGAGAACTCAATTTTAAAATTGGACAAGGAAGGTTAGTGGAGTCAATCACCTAGGACATTCACTTTATAGAATTTAGATTCACCTATTTAGTTTAATTAGATAAAAAAAATCATTTGATACTTCTTGATTAATTTGTTATTTGCGCTTGAGTATTAGTAACTCAATATAGGTTCCACGTAGAGATCGACCTAGGTTAGTGCCATTATATTGCATTCTAGCTTAGTTTTATTTGATAGCCCCACGACAAGGCTTGATCAATGGCTCTCTTGAATAACCTTTCCAATATGCTCTTGGAAGTCTCAAATCCCTAGCAATCATGGTATAACACTCATATAAACATACAACCACCAAGGTGCCATAAAACTTGTAAAAGCACAATAAACTCCCTTTTGGTTTTCTAAGTGTCCTACAAGTTCAAGACTTGATTTTTATGGCCCTTTAAGCTTCTAAAATCCATCTCTTGGCTTTACCCTACACAAAACATCATTTTGAAACCAATAGAACCATCAAAATGATCAAAAACACATCCTTTCTATTTCTTCTTTAGCTTGGACGAAAATAGCAAAGATAAGAAAAGGAAAGGTTTTTCAACTTTGCTCATGAAATCATGTGTTTCCTTGCTTCCAAAACCCTTTTTCTTAACTTTGATATACTCAAAAACATCCCCTCTTAGACTACTCAAAATTTGGGCAGCACCTCCCCATAAACATGAGCTTCCCATATTTTTTTTACAATAACACAAAACATCCAACAACCAACAACAAGCTATCTTATACCCGTCAAGGAAGAGCTTGCAAATATATACCACTTTTAAAACCTTCTCCTTTCCATTTTTAACTCTTGAAGTCCTATCCATCCTCTTCTAAAAGAGAGGCTCATTCAAGGAACAACTCAAGAGAATGTAGTAGTGGTTGCAAGACTCAAGAAGAGAGGGATTTGGTTGCAAGAACACATTACCTTGTGTTGGGAAGCTTGAAGCTTTTCTTTCTTGCTTGAGAGAGGCTTGGTTTCTAGAGAGAAGGGAGAGCAAAATCTGACTAAGAAGAGAGAGAGATATATGGCGTGAAAAATGAGAGAAAGAGAGAGAGGGAGAGCTTAATTAAACTTGCTCTTGAAAAATTGTGTGGTTGAGAGAGAAACTCGGTGACCAAGTTTTAAAATACTTGATTCTCATTGTACCACTTATCCTCTTGGCATTCCTTGCTGAAAATGGCACCCTTTTTCTTGCCCTCCAAGTCTGGTTGGCTGACTGGGCCTGGCCCGGTCAATTATTTGATCCGGTGGCACACATTTCCGTAAAGTAACCTTTACGCGGGTAATTACCTTTTTACTTTTTCGGAGACTTTATCTCTCACGGGGCGTCATTCCCTAGGCCTCCTTGCCTAGGTGGCATAGTGTCCTAGTCTATAGCATCTCCGAGTTTCCCTCGTAACTCGTCAGGATTCCTCGATTTGAGTGCAACACCGTAAAACGGGCTTCCGATGGCCAATTTGACTTAAAGACATGGAAAAATTCTATATTTTTCCCTAATTCTCAAGCTCTTTTCGTTCCTCAAAATTCTTCCTGGATTTTCCATAATTAATTTTCTAAGAAAATACTTTTTAGGCTTTTCGGGCACTGTTGTTCTCCGTACAACGAAATTGCCCACACCGGATACCGGGTAAAAATTTTATTAATTACTTTATAACCCAACTGAACTTTTCTCAGTTCAGGTCTCCGGCATTTGAGGACTCCTGCTACCTCAAATAATTATTTCTCGATTGTTCTTAACTCCGAAATCCTTTATTTACCACTTATCTACGAAAATACCATTACATTTTCTACTTTTGCCATAATTTCTAAAATGCCATCACCTTTTCTACTTTTCCTATAATTCCCAAAATGCCATCACCTTTTCTACTCCTTCTTAATTCGAACCTTGCCCTTGGTTGACTATGACATTTTTTTGTCAACTTTATTCAAAATGACCATTTTACCCTTTATTATTCAGGCCAAATGATCATTTTGCCCTTAATCATTTTACTTAAAATCCTTAAGACTAGGGACTTAGTCAATTATGATCCTTCTTATCTAAAGGCATTTTCCTTTCTGTATTTCTATATTCATGGGTATTTAATCATCACATAAATACCGATTTGGCCTTTATTTTCACTCATAGAAAATATACGGATATTACAATTAATCCCTTCCATCACAATTTTTATTAATTTTTTTGAAACATAGGACCAAATTAGAAAATAGTTTAAACTACATAAACAAATTGTAACAAGTAAAATTATAGAAATTGAATTACAATTAAGTTAAAATTATAGGAAATGAATTGCACTGAATTAAGTATAGGGATTAAGTTACAACAAAGAAGTTATAAGGGCAGAAGATTATTTTTTAGTAAAACCTATATAATATAACATATTTATTATTACCTCTGATCTTTATTATAAGAGTTAATTAGAAATTAGATTTAACCTTAAATATAAGATCCAATCCACGTTGTCTCATATATTTAGCCATTTTTCTCAAATTACATGATCCATCAAAGCAACCAAAGCCTCCTCCTGCTATTCCCTGATATAGCTGCCGCCAATGGCGTTGTGTCCACTGTTTTGTTCCATTTGCTCATGATGCCTACCAGTGATGATGCTAGTATGCATTTCTATTTTATATATAATAAGTATACTTAATATTGATCATTTAGTATTTTATTTAGGCTTAAAATATGTTAATTAGATGTTAATTTTATTAAAGAATGATTATAGGATTTAATTGATAATTTGAGATTTTTCTATCACTACTTAATATTCCCTTTTATGTTTTTCATTTTAATTACATAATATTACATCATTTTAACCCACCTTTTGTCCTTTTCCCAACTCTCTCCATTCCCTTCCATCCTCTCTCGGTGGATAAACCAATAATCACGCACACTTTTTCCATTCACCACCCACACGACATCTCACTCCATTTTTTTTCCGATTCACTCCGTCCGCTCTCCATCTCCGTGACCTCATTCCTCCTTCCAGCCCTTCTCTGTTTTTTTTTCTGCCATATTCTCTTCATCTCAGGCGCTCCGTTCCTTTCCCAATGATCAGGCTCCGATTCCAAGAACGAAATACAAAGAGAGCTGTCTGATGAATAATTGGGGCAACCTACTGTGCCTCGTGTCTGTGATGTATGTTTGATTATTTTTATACAAAGAAATAAAGAATGTTATAAGCACAAAACAATACAATGCGCCAGAATACACAAGTAGTGGCCTATTTTCTAACATAAATCAATCATAAATTATGAAAAAATAGTTTTTACTATGATTTATTCATATTGAATAGCATCAATCTAAGATTTCCTAAGATTAAAATGCGACATTGAAATTGAAACAGTTCTGCTTTTGATTCAGCCAATTGAATTATGAAAATTAAGATTGGCTAATTTTTTTTCCATGACAAGGTCATTTTCCTCAGTTCGTGTTGTCTGCTTGTGGTCATTTTCCTCTGTTCCTTCCCCTGGTCAGTCACTTTTGAGTGGGAAATAATGAAGTAATGCAAAAGGGAATAATATCTTTTTGAGTGGCATGTCTTTTCACTTCTAGCTATAATTTGTGTGTATCTTTTGGCAAGATGTGTAAGTGGGCTTTAGTTAATATAAAAAATTATTTTACATTGGATAAGATTAGATTTATAATATATATATATATTTATATATATATAGACACACAAAAAAAAATTATGTGAAATGATCAATAAAATTAAGGGTTAAGATTTTGAATTAAAATAGTGTCATCCAATCCTTATTTCCTGTTTTTCTCTTCCTTATTTTTTGGGCTTTGATCTCCATTCCCAACATTACTCAGAAAAAAACAATTATTTTTTTCTGATGGCATTCAACACCTTAATTTTACTTTATGGTGCTTTCAGCTTCTTTTGATATTATTTTTTTATTTAAATTCAACATTCTAATTATATATATATTTAGGGTATTAAGTGTAATTGAAAAATAATATCACTAGGTTAGATATTATTTTATGTTGAAGGATTTCAACAATAGACGAAGACTCCGACAATCATATATGACAAACAATACTTTGAACTTTGATGCTTCCGTACGAATTGATCAATAATTAAGATTCCTCAACAATATATTCCACATTAAGGTGACGAGTCTATATTCTAATTTCTAACCTAAAATATATGTTCATATATCATCCATCAACCATTGTCTGAGTTACAAAAAAAAAAACTAGAATTCGCTAGAAACGTATAATTTAAGAATATAATATTTATTGACTTAAATTAAATACTTTTTCATACAAGTGATTGAATTGTTTTTGATGATTCATTTGTTGCATTCAAATGATCATTTAATAGTTTAAGAATATAATTTTTTTCATGATTTATTTATTTCCAGAACAACTTCGAAAAACCATAAAAGTCAAACAAAAACGAAGCTTCATTTTCTCCACCATTTGTCAGGCCCAAAAAAAATTCTGCACCTTTTGGATCCATTTCCATGATTAAAGGATGAGACTATTATAAATTTTTTATTTAATCATTTTATAATGCAAAACTATTTATGATAAATATCATACACACCTAGACAAAACAACAAAACCTTACAGTACCCCTAGCTTATATATATATATATATGCATCTTGGTCAGACTCAGATTGTTGAATCCTTCAAAATAAATGAAAATAAAGAAAAAGCAAGAAAAAAGAGAAAAATGGATCCATCTTCAGGTTATTGAGTCCTCAGATTAGTTTCCTTCCAACGATATAAAAGTCAAACAAAATCAAAAAGCACCATCCTCGCACTGCGACATTCGGAAATCCCACCTGCACGTTCCAATCAATTAAAACCACTGCGACCATCTCAGCCATATGGCGACAAGAAGCTTGGGAAAGGGAAAGAGATCTCACCTACGCTTCTTAAAGCCATTGTGATCAATGATCAAATAAACTATTATCTTTTATTTAAGAAATTAACATTTTAAAAAATAGTTAAATCTGGACCGTTTAAATTAAATTTGTACAGTTCAAATCTAATTAGCTCTTTTTACTCAGCATTAGGAGAAACCAAGTCCTATTTACTTGGCTGCTTGGATTGTTTATACAAAGGATGAAAGCCATTTGCTGTTTTACTTTTACGGTAAAAGTCCTCTCTTAAAAGTAAAATTCAGTTGAAATGTTCTTGTGTATGACAGAATACAATAATGTTGTATGATCTATATAACTGATCCCACTTAGTAAAATATGACTTTATTACTGCTGCTGCATCTCCCTCCTGGTCCACTTCAACCAAAGTGAATTTAGAAAACTTCTAGGTAACTGCAATACAAATATATGAAATTTTGTAACCCCGTGGGGGATGTTAGGGTAGGTGAAATAACAGTTTTTGTTTTCTTTTGTTCTGTTTGAGACAATAAATAGGATGTGGTAAAAAGACTTATAGGTAACCGCAATACAAATATGAAGAAGTGATTCAATCTTGCAAACGTAAAATCCATCCACCCCAAAAATAATACTGAATTACAGTTACTTAATTTAATTGAGGTTCTGCATCTTATTATAAATAACAAATAAATAATTACAAATCCAACTCATTGTATCAATTATTCCTAAGATAGTTCTTAAATGACAATGTTTGAAATAGAACAATAAGAAAATGCCAAGAAGCCCAATGGAATGTTTGAAATAGAACAATAATTTAATTGAGGTTACTGCCGCCGTTGCCGTTGTGGCCACCGTTTTGTTCCATTTGCTCTTGATGCCTACCACTGATGATACTATTTAATCATCAACCATCATATTTTTTAAATTTTATGTAAGGATATTTTTGGAATATCAAATGGATTAACTAATAAGGACAGGAAGTAGTATATTATGAAGTAATGCAAAAGGGATAATATATTATTTGTTATGAAAATGAGAGATTTGGGATAGGAGAAATGAACAAAACTAGTGATAAATTGTAAAGAGAAGGTGAGCAATTCTTATTCATTTTTATCCCTATCATATGTATTACATGGTTTTTATATATATGTGCCTTCAACTCAACTAGATGTTCTAAAGAATAAATAAAAAAACAATTCCTATAAGTGCACAATATGTAACTATTTGGTTATGAAATAAAAACCCCTAAAAGCTATTTATGTGAGAGGTTACTGTGAATGGGATATGGATCAACAGGCCGAGAGTTTATGGACATACATATATGTAATGTTTATAACATTATTAGAAATGTTAATTTGTCTCTGTATTGTATACATGTTTATTCTCTTCACTTCTCCCAGCTATACCTATGAGTACCTTTTTCTTGAGTGGCGTATTAGCTATAATTTGCGCGTATCTTTTGTCAAGATGTGTAAGTGGGCTTTATTTATTGGATAAGATTAGACATGTAACATATAGACACGCACAACAAATAAAGTGAAATGATTCATGAACTTAAGTGTTAAGATTTCGAGTTAAAATAGTGTCATCCATTCCTTATTTCCTTCTTCTTTGGCTTTGCTCTCCATTCCCAACATTATTTGATCAGAAAAAAAAGTAGAGTATAAGTAAGATGAAATATAATACCTTGATGTTATTTTCTAATAAAATCAGCACCTTAATTTTATTTTATGGTGTATTCAACACTCTCTGATATTGTTTTTCATTTACATCCATCGCTCTAATTTAATATATCTTTGAGTCTCTCATTGTGTCTGCCCTTGGAGTATCAAGTAAAGCAGTAAGCCATAACCATCAGTGGAGCATCCTTTTACGTACAGTGCATCGTAACTTTTGTTACGTTATATAATTAAGAATCGGATCCAAAAGACATGTTGGAAAAAAAAAGGATACAAAAGGCCTGCAACAACCGATACTATTGATATATATACATATATATATATATATAAGGAAACCCTTGAAGGCGATATATATTATTCTTCCTGTGCTTAATTTAGTACCTAATTGGTGAATTGATTTTGATCCTAAATGTAAGATATATTTTTCATATTAACCAATTTTTTCAAATTATCTCTATTAATACTCACTCAACAATAATCAAGTAAGAGATGTAGGAAATTAAGAAAAATTATTTTAATTTAGCTAACTGCGTTGATCTAATCAAATTAATTAAATAAATCTTATATTAAGGATGAAAGGAGTAATCACAAGAAAGAAATAATTTTAGAGGCAGAAACTACTTTTCTAATATAATTTACGATTTACAAGATAAATATATGAGATGATTTTTATCTTGATTTATATAAACATATTTTTATAATATTAAGGCAAACAGGTATGGGAAAGTCCTGCCTTTAAAAGTTTATGGATATCCATGCTATGCTGATATATCAGAGATTGGGGTATCCTCCTACTGAAAGCAATTATTTTTAAGAAACCGTTGGATGGACAGTAACATGTAAATTTGAAGGAAAAGAGAAGTGGGATTGGGAAAGTGGGGGGCAAAGGGAGGCCCAAGGAGGGGAAAGAGACAGGGCGAAAGAAGACAGGAAATCTTTTCCAATCTAGACGATTGTGAAAGCTGCATAAACGGGTTCAAAGCTTTGTATTTGGCCCCACCTCCCACTCCACACCACCCTCTCTTTCCCAGGGTTGTATCAAACCAGCTCTTCAAAAGAATAAAAAAATTCAATAACTCAAAACCATGTTATTCTGTGTTTCTGTTTATCATTTGGTTGGTGTTATATGTGTGTATGTATATTTGTGTGTGTGTGTGTGTGTTTGATGATGTCTTCGTATCCTTGGTTAATCATAAAAGTTTGTACTAATTTAGTTGGACAATTAATTAATTTAATAGATTTAATATTTTGATTACTTAGACAGACGATATAGTATTTAAGTTAAGAATGAATAAAATTATAGAGTTCTATTGTATATTAGGCTAATACAAATAAATTGCATAATATATGTGGGTATGTCAAGTTTATTTTTTTTCCATGTATTATTTAATAACATCACTTGAATTGGGATTGATTCCACTAGCTAGCATTGAGTGGATGGTATCCTCACCAATTCAATACACAGTCTTAAATATGAGAACATTGCCTTTTCCCCTTACAAACATCTGTATATATATTTAATTGATGATAGTGTTATATAAGTAATAGAGTGTAATGGGATATTCTGCCCACCACCTTCCCATGTGCATGTGACCCTGTCTCCTCCCTCCCTCTAGCCACCTCTCTCTCTCCCCCACTCACTCTCTCTCTATCTCTCTCTCTCTATATGTGTGTGAGGCCCCTTTAAATAAAAAAAATGTCAGTCCAGTGTGAATGAATAGAAATTCTATAATGAGATGTTTTCAATAATAGACGAAGACTCCAACAATCATGTATGACGAACAATACCTTGAACTTTGATGTTTCCGTTACCAATTAATCAATAATTAAGATTCATCAACAATATATTCTCCACATTGTCTATATGCTCCACAATAATTAAGGTGACGAGTCTATATTATAATTTCTAACCTAAAAATACATGTTCATCATCCGGCAACCATTGTCTCTTGAGTTACAAAACAAAAATATAGACTTCGCTAAAAACGTATGATTTAATAATATAATATTTATTGACTTTAAATTAAATAACTTTCACACAAATGATTGAATTATTTTTAATGATTCATTCATTTCATACAAATGGTCATTTAATATTTCAAGAATATAAATTTTTAATGATTTGTTTATTTCCAAAACAACTTCCAGAAACCGTAAAAGTCAAACAAAAACGAAGCTTCCTTCCTCACCATTTACCAGGCCAAAAAAAGATATTGCTATAAAAATTTTTATTTAATCATCTTATAATGCAAAACTATTTATCATACACAGTTAGAAAAAACAGCAACGACAAAACCTTACATTATCCCCTAGGTTATATATATATATATATATTAGCTTTTTAGGAATTTGGCCTCACATACTATATGCATCTTGGTCGGCCTCAGATTGTTAAATCCTTCAAACTAAACGAAAATAAAACAAAAGCAAGAAAAAAGACAAAAAAGTATCCATCGTCAGGTTATTGAGTCCTCGGATTAGTTTCCTTTAACGATCGCTCTGCAACATTCGGAAATCCCCCCTGAACCTTCCAATCAATTAAAACCTTAGTTTTAAAAAAACCATTTGATGGATAGTAAAATTGAAAGAAGAGAGAAGTGGGACCAGGAAAGTTAGGCTTGGGGGTCAAAGGGAGGCCCATGGAGGGGAAAAGGACAGGACGAAAAAGAAGACAGGAAATCTTTTCCAATCTAGACGATTGTGAAAGCTGCACATACGGGTTCAAAACTTTGTATTTGGCCCCATCTCCCACTTCACACCACCCTCTCTTTCCCAGGGTTGTATCAAACCAGCTCTACAAAATTAAAAAAAAAATTCAGTAACTCAAAACCATGTTATTCTGTGTTTCTGTTTATCCACTGGTTGGTGTTATATTTGTGTACGTATATTTGTGTGTGTATTTGATGATGTGTTCGTATCCTTGGCTAATCATAAAAGCTTGTACTAATTTAGTTGGACAATTAACTAATTTAATATAATTGATATTTTGATTATTTATTCAGACGATATATAGTATTTAAGTTGAGAATGAATAAAATTATAGAGTTCTATTGTATATTAGGCCAATATAAATAATATTGCCTAATGTATGTGGGTATGTCAAGTTTATTTTTTTTTCCATGTATTATTTAATAATATCACTTGAATTGGGATTGATTCCACTAGCTAGCATTGAGTGGATGGTATCCTCACCAGTTCAATACACAGTCTTAAATATGAGAACATTGATTTTCCCCTTACAAACATCTGTGTATATATTTAATAGAGTGTAGATGAGAAGGGTGTGAATAGGAGAGAGTGAGAGAGAGAGATGTAAAATTTTTTATTTAATCATTTTATAATGAAAAACTATTTATGATAAATATCATACACAGTTAGAAAAAACAACAAACGCCACCAACAAAACCTTACATTATCCCCTTGGTTATATATATATATATATATATATATATATATATATATATATATATTAGCGTTTTAGGAATTTAGCCTCATACTATATGCATCTAGGTCAGCCTCAGATTGTTGAATCCTTCAAAATAAATGAAAATAAAACAAAAGCAAGAAAAAGGACAAAAATGGATCCATCATCAGGTCATTGAGTCCTCAGATTAGTTTCCTTCCGACGATATATAAGTCAAAAACAAAACAAAAGCACCATCCTCGCTCTGTAACATTCGGAAATCCCCCCTGCACCTTCCAATCAATTGAAACCTTGGTTAAAAATCTCAGAACATATATAGCTTCACTACTGCAATTATCTCAGCCATATGGCGATTCAAGTCCCCTCACCATCATCCCGCAGCTTCACCAGAGTAACT
>JANTPZ010121210.1:0-13420 GCA_025593235.1 Vachellia pachyceras
GGCCCTGATGTTCTTGATAAGTTGAGTTATAATTCAGAATCATGTAATGACTCAAGCGACACCTCGGAATCAAGTGAAAAAGTATCTAGAAGTGGTGAATCATTTGACATCACTGAACTTTTTAGAAAGCCAAGTAATAAGTTTGATTTTTCCATCAAAATAAATGACGAAGCCAGGAGGAATAAGAAGTTCTGTGTTGCTCGGATTTCAAAGTCAAAGTCCATCAGTGTAGATTTCCGACTCTCAAGGGGTATAGCGGAGGTTTGTGCCATGCTTCTAAGTAATTATTAATTATTAATTAATATACTTATATGAAAGATGCTTTATAACCGCATTTGGGTGTTTAAGACTATATCTAACATTTCAAATCCTTGTGCAGGTTAATGAAGGAAAATATGCTCATGCAGTATCCATTTTTGACCAGGTTTCTATATTTTCATGCAGTTGTTATCTTAAATTCGTTTTTCTACCATATATTCAATTGTAACCTTGCCTCCATCTATACTCAGATACTGAAAGAGGACCCTGAATATCCTGAGGCGCTAATAGGAAGAGGCACAGCTTATGCATTTCAGAGAGAACTTGATGCTGCTATAACTGATTTTTCTAAGGTATTGAAGCAAACACTTTCTGTCTGGTATATGGGTGGTATACAGCCATTTTTTCTTATTTTTATAGTTTACATTATGTATATATTAGGCTATACAATGTAATCCGGCTGCTGGTGAGGCATGGAAAAGGAGAGGTCAGGCCCGGGCTGCTCTGGGAGAGTTTGTTGAGGTGAAGGATGACTTATGTTGGTTATTATATCGTAATTTCTGTCAATTGAAATTTTTCCTTCATACGATTGCCAATCAAAATCTTATTCATCTTAACTTTTAAGTTAAAAAGGCTACACACTATCTGTGGTAGCCTTGTTTTGATAATTCATAAAATTGATTAGTTGTATTATAGAAAATTGCAATAATATATAGTATTTTCTGTGGCTATATGCATCAGACGCATATATTACTGATATATAGGCAACTCATTTTTTTTTTGGTTCCCTGGGGCTCGGTCCCTTGATAGTTTATTCTATTAGCACGAAACTAATGCAGGAGGTAAGAGTCCTGTGATAGATTCTCACTTTTCTATGCACTATGTGATGTTGGATTCCATTCCAATACAAATCTAAAATATGAAGGAAACATTTGATACCTGCTGTAATGCTACTCTTTCAAGTATTGTATGATGTTTCTTGCACAAATAACAATCCATAAGTGTGACAACCTTTTTGGCATCTGATTAACAGGCTATTGAAGACTTGACCAAGGCATTAGAGTTTGAACCGAACTCAGCAGACATCATACATGAGAGAGGTAGCATTGTAGCACTAGGCGCCCCTTCTCCCCAAAAAAAAATTTGTTGCATGGAGAATCGATTTATAGAACAACAACAACAAAGCCTTATCCCATTAAGTAGGGTGGGCTACATGGACCACACGGCGCCATTATGTTATATTATTGACCAGATCTCTGGATGGATGAATTGATGATTTAAAAAATTAAATTGTTGGTGGAAACTGAGTTTCAGCTGGGGAACCAGGGTTAAAATGAAGAGAATGCTATAAAATATATTTTATTAATGAAAGAATTAAGGAATTGACACTGAAAAAAAAAATTGCAGCAATGGCAGCCTAAACACACTGAAAAGAGAACATCAAAATCTCAACAAATCCTACATTTATAGCAATTGAATAGAAATTTAATAAGCTTGGAAGCCCAGGATGAGTTAGCATAACATTCTCATGGAAATTAGGGTGATGTCTGTAAATTTTTGAACAAGTATTGAGCCCTGTATAGACAATTTTCTTGTTCTTGAGCTAGTCAGTTATTAAAAAAAGAAACAGAATTTGTCATTTTGAGGTAATCAGGTTACTGCTAAGCTCCTTAAAATTAATCTTGCTCAAGTTAGGTGCTCATCTAACATCTTGTCTGTGTCCCCTTGGTTTTTGTTGACATCTTGTTGAGAATTTCATGTTTAAGGTGTTTGATTCTTTGTAAATCTGGTCATACCATTGAGCCTATGATTTTTCTTCAGAAAGAGTGACCTGAGATACCAAATAATACATGTTTATCATAAAATTCAATGTAGGAATTGTTAATTTCAAGTTTAAGGTGTTTGATGCTGCCATCGAGGACCTTTCAGCTTGTGTAAAGCTAGAGAAGGATAATAAGTCTGCCTACACATATTTGGTAGGTCTTAAGCTTTAAAATTGGAGATCTCATTAATTCTGGTCTCTGATGTTGGTTTTCTGCTTGAGATGAAATCTTCATTCTTTCTCTGAGCTAATATAGTCTCTTCCAGGGTTTGGCATTATCTTCAGTTGGTGAATATAAGAAAGCTGAAGAAGCACATTTAAAATCACTACAGCTAGATAGAAATTTCCTTGAAGCATGGGCACATCTGACTCAGGTATGTTTGAACCTTTTGCTGACAAGGGGATGAATGGTTAGAAGTTTTGAACTTATATGGAAACCCAACTGATCTTTTTTCTTTTTCCCTGATTTAAGATGTGAAATGTTATGTACTTCTATGCTCTCTGTCATCTCTGTTAGTCGTGTTTTCTTTTCTTCCATTTTCTTTCTTTCAGTGCTCGTTTCCATACTGTTTGCCTTTGTTCTGTTTCATAGATTCACTGGACTTGAAGTATTATTCCATAGCAGATTAGTTCACATTCAAATATTTTCTTGAACAAGTTATATGTTGTGAAGCATGGGTACTTCTGGATTGAAGATATACCTGAATCAGATGCCTAATTGGTGCTGGTGCTTATTGGTTGCTTTTGGATACTTCTAAATAAGTATTGTGCAGAATTTTTTTCCCAAATATAAGGGATGGATATGGTGATTTTGTCTGGATGAACAATACTTTTCCTGACAAATTTTTAACTCTGAATCTTAGAGACTGGAAGCTAAATCTTAAGCATGGGTACTTCTGGATTGAAGATAAACCTGAATCAGATGCCTAATTGGTGCTGGTGCTTATTGGTTCCTTTTGGTTACTTATAAATAAGTATTGTGTAGTATTTTTCCCCAAATGTAAGGGATATATGGTGATTGTCTGGAGGAATAGTACTTTCCCTGACAAATTTTTAACTGAGTCTTAGAGACGGAAGCTAAATCTTAGTTTTAATGAAGTTATATAAACATTGAGATCATATTAGATTTAGAAAGCTTAATCAGTATCGGTCAATTATATCTGGTATATCATTTGTTATTTAATTTTATTTGTTGATTCTTGTGAAAATTGTCTCACATATTTAAAAGTATTCTTTATTTTAATAGTATCTATTCCCATAGCCACACCCCACACACTGAGAAAATTACCATATTTCCGTTCCCTTACGAGGTACATATCTGTACCTTTGTAAGCTGTTATGTTAATGTTAAGATGATTTCAATTGTTGGCTTCGTTCTGAATTTGTATTTTTGGCAGTTCTATCAAGATTTAGCAAAGCCAATAAAAGCTTAGGAATGTCTAAATCATGTGCTGTAAATTGATGGGAGGTAATTATTCTTTTTCTTATAAAAATTGATTGGATATAGTTGTGAATGAACCTTGTTGTTTTTATCATCAATACCTTATCTTTCTCTCACATATGCACATTGTACCTATTCAACGTACATAAGTGGGCTGAGTGTTATTGCTGCTGGGTTTTGATGGTAGGTTTGCAAAGGCTTATCATTTGCATGGCCTGTTGTTCCATGCAATGGGAGAGCACAGGTATCTAAAACAACATACCTGCTAATATATGGAACATATTTATTTTTAACCAACATGATTATTCCTTACTTGGTTTGAGCTTTCAGTAATCTTGACGATTTAGTCCATGAACAATAGAAAGGGAAATTTTGCTATATAATAGGAACTAAGAACTAAGAACATGATTAACCAACACGATTTGAATGGTTGAACATGAAGAAAAAAGTTACCCTCCTCAAAGGGGTAGAAAGTTGAGAGTAGCAATAGGAACTAAGAAGTCAAGGAAGGAGAATTTGAAATATTGGGTATTTTTTCTGATAATTATGTTGCTTGAAATGGGATCCTTCACCCCATTTGGAAAAGATGGTTGATTAGGAAAATATTCAGGCTTCAGTGGAATTTATCTTGCTAGTATTCCTGAAGTCTCAAAGCATGTAGTTACGAATGTAATTTATTTCTATGTTCTAACTTGGTGGTGGATTTAAGAGACAATGACTGCCATTTTGAACTTCAATCTAAGAATTTAGAGATATATATTGCATGGAATGGTTGGATACTAGTGATTTCTCGTAAAAAAACTGTGATGATTTGTTGATAGCTTTGAATCTATAATCAGCCTGTTTGGGAAAGCTTTTTTCCCACGTTTACACTACGTTGCACACAAATTGAGACAAAACTCTTCTCACATACTTACCTTAACTTGCATAAAATCACTTTTATGTTATACGAGACATAACTATACTCACATGTTTATCTTGTAGAATGCAAAGTCATTTAAAATAAGTGAAACGAAACAATCACATATTGTTGTGGAAGGGAAAAGTGAAGTGCAAGGGTAGTGAGCAGGCAGGGAAACCTTTAAAAATGGAAGGAGGGCGTGTGTGTCTGGAGAAACAATAAAGGGAGGGAGCCTGCAGAGTAGGCGTTAGGCAAGGGTTTTGGAATGGGGCCTCTGCTATAGCAGCTGAAGGGGTGCTTGTTTCTATTCTTTTTCCCCTCCCCATAAGTCACACAATGTAGGAAACTCTTAAGAGTTCCAGGTATCTATCAAATTCTGGTTTGCATTTGTTGGTTCAATAACTTTATTTATGGCCACAGGTCAAGGATTATGATGCCTTGCCTTTTATCAGGTTTGTGATATATTTGATATTTTCTCTGTCCTATTCCACGTATCAAACGGTTCATTATCACATTTCCTATGCTGAAAATAATGCTGGCATAGTTTAGATTAGTCCTTGTTAATTTGCATGAAGTAGTGAAATTCCACAAGTGGCAATAAGTTAAGAGTATGAATGAGATAAGCCTTCCGATATACAAATTTGAGGGCATGTTTATTGTAACTGGCCTTTTCTTATGGCATCAAATGGTGTTTTTTTTCTTTTGTATATGTTCCTCATATCTCTTATTTGTTGTGTATCTATGTTAAGAGCCACCTATATGTCCCTGTTTCCCTTTGTTTTTGAGTTCATTGAGCTTCATGTATTGACTGGTTATGTTCTTTGTCTTAGGGAATAATGAAATTAAATTGGTGATGTTATATGATAGTGATGACTTGGAGTTGGCATGGTTCCTGCCAAGTTTTAATCATTGTAAACTTGGTTAAGCCCAAACTTCTCCTTTTGCAGAAAGAGATTGCTCTTTACACAGCCTCAAAGATTACCAAGGAGTTTTCCTGGTTCGATATCGATGGGGATATTGATCCACTTTTTAAGGTGACTGTATAAATGAAAAACATCATAAATGAAAACCATCATAAATGAAAAACAAAACATAAACGAGATTGTCTCTGCCTCCATTGTTTGCTGCCGTAGGGTCAAGGTCTGTTTTAGGTGCTTGATGTCAGTGTTTGGGTCTTTTATCATATGAATGTTGTGGTAGTGTGCTAACTCATCTTTTGTGTTGTAACGTCCTCAAATAGTATTAAGGTGTATTGATAATATTCTATATGTAAATATAGTCATAGTCATAAATATTTATTTTATCGATATGCTATCATTGACCGTGGCTTTTTTTTTTGGGAATATATCACTAGTACAAGGGGACAGAGCATTCTTTGTACATGATTTATTGTTTGTAAACACTGATATTTGATTTTCCTGAATTTGTAGCTACATTTTGGAGGGTAAGGATTTGGAATTCTACATGAAGAAAATCCAGAGGAAGAAGGGAAAGGGTTCTGGTGCTGCTTAAATGTGTTGTTCCAGTTTTCTACCGCATCCTATTATGTAGACTTGGTTGTATTTTTGCTGAATGGCACCTATCAAGGAGCATTTTATAATGCTCCCTCTCAAGATGTTGATATTTTGTAAGAACATATTTTTATTGTTAATTTAAAATACCCTCTCAAGGATGTATGCCTATGATTAAAAATTTGGGTCCTAATCTAACCAATAAAATTGAAGATTTTTTAGCGACGGAATATAATTAATTTAGTGATGGAATATAACCAATTTAGTAACGGAATATAACCAATTTAACGATGAAATATAGCCCATTTAGCGACGGAATTGTTAAATTTAGTGACGGAATTGTTAAATTTAGCGACGGAATTTTCCGTCGTCAAATCCGTCGCTAATTAGCGAGGGAGAATTTCCGTCGCTAATTTCCTCGCTAAATTAGCGACGGAATTTTCTGTCGCTAAAATCCGTCGCTAATTAGCGAGGGAGAATTTCCGTCGCGAATTTCTTCGCTAAATTAGCGACGGAATTTTCCGTCGCTAAATCCGTCGCTAATTAGCGAGGGACAACTTCCGTCGCTAAGTCCGTCGCTAAAAAATCCGTCGCTAATTCTGTCGCTAAAATTAGCGACCCTCGTTTTAGCGACGGATTTTTTCCGTCTCTAAATCGGAAATTTTCTGTTGCTAAACCTGATTTTTCCGTCGCTAATTCCGTCGTTAAATCTGATTTTTCTAGTAGTGCTCAAGCAAGACTTGCGACTACCCAAATCACATGGGGATCGTCAACACGACACTACCTTTCATGCAACCAGATCACATCCCTTTTGTCACATGATATCTCGTTCAGAGATGAGGTATGGAGGATGTCATCCTCCTATTCCTGACCATTACTTTCTCGATCCCTAAGTAGTCTAATCTCATGAAAGAAAACTCATTTTTGTTACAGTATGGCCATACATTTCTCAGACTCACTCATTGAGGGGCCAAGTAATATCTTTAAACTAATGCAAGGGACAAATCCCATCTGAATTATTCATATTCCTCTACATGAAAGATCCTTAAGTTCGATTATATAGCCTTTATCATCACCCGGTCAATGATGAATTTTGACTAGGTCAAAGCTCAGTGACTCTTATGTTGGAATCCATGATGATCTCAGGTCAAAGGACATTGTGATATTATTACATATGAGATAAGCTAATGACTTAATCCATACAGCTTTATCATAGTGGGTCGGTCCATCACCTTGTACTCTTACAAGTGCTTATGACTTTGACTCGTATCTTCATACCTTATCGAAGTCATACTGGTCTTACTTTATCTATGCTTCCGCATAGACAACATTTAAGACAATATTGATAATCATCTATGGATACAATTATCATAATAAACATGCAAAAGCTATTATAGTGAAATGGAGAAAATAATAATAAAACCAACAATGTTTAAGGTACAATGATTGGCCCATATGGCACAATTTCCAACATCTAGCTCTTCTAATGAAAACATAAACAAACTCTAACTAGATGAATTATTGGATTCATCTGGTTTTTCTCCAGTTATAAACATATTAGTAGGAACAAACTCTTTTACTAGAAAGTATTGACCAACTTCCAAATGATGTGAAAGGAGAATATCTTTCTAAATATAGAGATATTCTAACATCAACATCCGATTCCAAAAAAACATAAAATCCCTTTTAAATACGATCTAACTCAAACTTTAAATAAGTTTAAACAAACCTCCAAACCTACAACAATTCAAGACCTTCAGTCTTAGATTAACAATCTTAAAACTAAAGTTCGATTAATAAAACTAATGCAAGATTCTCAATAAACCTTAATCTCTAATATTTATGAGAATCAACGATCCAAAATAAATCCTGATTCAGTTACTCAGGTAACTAATTTGAGAAAAATCCTGACGAACTTGAAGAATCATTTTTAAACATAATTTCACAAATGACATATCAGAAGTTTCATATAAAAGCAAAGCTAGTAATTCAAAATAATTTTGTTTTAGAAACAACAGTTTTATTTGACGTTGGAGCTGAGTCCAACTGTATTTTATAAGGACTTGTTCCTACAAAATTTTTGAGATAACAATCAAGATTTTAAGAGGCATAGCCAAGAAAAGGTTAAAAGTTGAAAATCAAATTTCATATGTTATCATCGAAAATGAATATTTAAAAATTACAACACCTTTTGTTTTAGTTAGAGAGATATTTAAGCAAATTATTCTCGGAGCACCTTTTGCAACTCTTTTGTTTCTCTATCAAACAAGAACAAAACGAATATCTAAAGAACATTTTGGAAAAACAATTTTGTTCCCATAGGCTTGATCCATCAAAATAAAAGAGTTAAATCCAATATCTTTCAAACAAAATCAAATTAATTTTTTAAGGAAGAAATTTCCTTTCAAAAGATTGAACAATTTTCCAACCAATTATTCACAAAAAATGCAAGAATGTTTACATACAATTCATAAAAGGATTTGTTTTGATCTGTCAAATGCTTTTTGGGATAAAAGACAACATATGGTATATTTGCTATATGAGCCGATTTTTTCTAAAAAAAATATTCCAACCAAAGCTAGGCCAATCCATGTGAGTTAAGAACTTCTTGAAACCTGTAAAAAAGAAATTCAAGATATTTTGGATAAAAAACTTGCTAGAAAAAGTGGGAGCCCTTGGTCATGCACTGCCTTTATGTTAATTAAAATGCAGAAATTGAACGAGGTACTCCTAGATTAGTCATAAACTATAAACCTCGTAACGAAGCCCTTCAATGGATTCATTACCTAATTCCAAATAAATCAGATTTACTAAAACTTCTTCATTATACGAAAATCTTTTCAAAATTTGATATGAAATTTGGATTTCGCATATTTAAATCTCTGAAAAAGATATGTATAAAACTACTTTTAATGTACCTTTTGGATAGTATTAGTAAATGTTATGCTTTTGGCTTTAAAAAATGCCCCTTCAGAATTTCAATGGATCATGAATGAGATCTTTAATTATCATCATCAATTTATCATAGTCTATATTGATGATGGCCTGATCTTTTCTCATTCTATTGATGAACATTTTAAACATATTTCTCATTTTATTAAACTTGCAAAAAGAAATGGTTTAGTAGTCTTTAAACCAAAGATTTCTCTTTTTCAAACACGAATTCGTTTTCTTGGACATTGGATTTATCAAGGAAAGATTACTCTAATTGAGAGAGCAATCCAATTATGTTATAAATTTCTGGACTAAATTATTGACAAAAATGGGCTTAAAATTTTTTTGGGATGCTTGAATTATATTGTTGACTTTATACCTCTACTCAGTAACTTCATCAAAACTCTTCACCAAAGACAGAAAAATAATCCTCCTCCTTGTACTAATAGTAATACTAAAATTATTAAACAAATCAAACAAGTTAAAGAACTTCCTTGTCTCAACCTTCCAAATCCTACTGCTCTAAAAATTGTTGAAACTGATGCCACTGACATTGGTTATGGTAACATTCTTAAACAAAATATTAATGGCAAAGAAGAAATCATTTAATTTCTTTCACATCGAAACATTGGAATTCCTTTCAACAAAATTATTCGACAATCAAAAAGAAAATTTTAACAGTTGTTTTGCCTATTTCCAAATTTCAACATGATCTTTTAAATTAAAGTTTTTTAGTTCGCATTGATTGTAAATATGCTAAAGATGTTTTACAAAAATATGTTCAAAACCTTGCACCTAATCAAATTTTTGCTAGATGGCAAGCAATTATAAGTGTTTTTTTTTATTTTGATATTGAATTTATCAAAGGCATTTCCAATTCTCTCCTAAATTTTCTGACCAGAGAGTTTTTACAGGGAAAATGAGTGACATAAACTCTTCTCAAAATGCCTTCGAAAAAGAAGAAGAAAAAGGATGAAGAACCATACAAAAGTAAAGAGTCGTTGATTGGTGCTCAATCACTAATCTCGTCAGAAGAAATCTAGAACCTTCTAAGATAACTAACAGGGACTCCATTCCAACAATCATGGTCATTTACCCAACAAACATGGTCTTCTACCTAGTCCAACACCTAAAACTCTTAGTCATCTACTCAGAAAATTCAAACAGGGCTTTCTGCCTAGAAATCCGATAAGAAAGCACTACAATCTTATGTCTAAAGACTCCCGTCCCAAAATTGGAGTCAAACAATAGCCAAAAGAGATGAAAAGACTTTAACCCTCTAAATTATGACCAAACAAGAGTATGATTCAATCAATCAATAATCTTCCCTTCAACTTTCCCAAACACCAATTCTTACACACAAATTGGTAATTGCACCTTCCCATGCAATTATCATCCAACCTGCAAAAAAAATACCTATGCCATATATCTAAAACCTGAAAAAGCTAGGTATATCTGTTAGGTTGAACAAGAGTTTTTTGGAAAAAAACACCAAATTTAACAACCTTAAAGATTTTCCCTTCTGACTAGTACTTTAAGCCTGTTAAGCCTAAAAAAAAGAGAGTATTACGAGTTGGTATTGATTCACTCTGACTCTATTGCCCTTTCCAGGAAAACAGATCCAAAAGATGAGTCTTTAGTAACACATTCTACTCTCCAAATTAAACGGGTTCTCACTCCGCCCCAATGGGGATTAGATTTAAACAAAAACCGTTTTTGGGACATTAATTTTGAACCTAATGTGTATTTATACTGGGATTATCAAGATGCTTGGTGGAACATCTTTTGAGATCAAAATAGATAGTTTAAACACTATTGGTTTATTTATTTTAATAAACCAACCAAGTATTTCCTCAATGGTTTTTGCATTTGTGGGATTTCTTCGGAGTTATTCCACAAATTTTCCCTATGATGTTCATCAAGGCTTTTGAATATTTTAAACAAAAATTTAACTTTAGTGTAAAGCCTATTATCCCAATAGAACTACTATTTTTCCAAGTTATCCAGTGCTTGGATATTCTCCTAGCAACACTCCTTTTCTCACCAAGATAGAGATGCAATTGTTCTCCCCATACTACAGTGAATTCATTTTATTCGATGGTGGGAAAATTTCCAATTAAAATTCCTTAATCTTGCAGCAGCGGAAAATGGTTCAAGGAAAATCCAGAATATCTTTGCCTCTTAAAGCAAGGCATTTTTCTCAATCAAAGAATTAGAATTTAGTCCAAGCTAGCAAGAGTCCAAAGCAAACAAGAACTTATCCAACAACTCAGCTCAATGATCCATCTTCTTATGGAAGAAGTTTCCTCTTCAAGAGGAGCAAGTCCTATTAACATCTAACTCTCCAACACCAGATCCTGATGATGAATAGTTAGAAATTGTCCATCTTAGTGAAGATAGCTAGTTTTGTTTAGGAATTTTCACTATTGTAATCTCTAAGTACTATGCTTTTTATCAAACGCTGTTATTTTCACTAAGCATTTAGATCACTGTATTGTTGGCAAAACACTGTAGTGTCGGCAGAATAGTGCAACCATAACTGTTAAAATAGTTCCACTCACTAACAGGTCCCAAGTAAAACATTCTACAAACAATGAATTTCTAAGGTCTTTATAAGCGGAAGCCAAATGAACTGGAAGGCAAAAGCTTGCATAAATCAGTTCATTTGGCTTCAACTTATAAAGACCTTAGAAATTCATTGTTCGTACAGTGTTTGACTTGGGACCTGTTGGTGACTGGCATTATTTTAATAGTTACAATTGCACTATTCTACCGACACTATAGTGTTTTGCTGACAATACATTGATCTATAATGTTTTGTACAGTGCTTAGTGAAAATAACAACGTTTGATAAAAAGTGCAGTACTGAGTGATTACAACAGTGAAAATTCTTAGCCAAAACTAGATATCTTCACTAAGCTGGACAATTTCTAATTCTTATTCATCAACAAGATTTAGTGCTGGAGAGTTAGATGTTGATAGGACTTGCTCCCTCTTGAAGAGGAAATGTAATATCTCAAATTTCGTAAACGGAAATAAAGGCCAAACCGATGAATTACGAAATGATTTGAGCCCCGTAAATAAGAAAAATAGAAAGGAAAATGCCAATAGACAAGAAAGGGTGATCGACTAAGTCCCTAGTCTTGAAAGTTCTAAGTAAAAATGACCAAACGACAAAATGGTTATTTGGCCTAATAATAAAGGTAAAATGGTCATTTTGAATATTAAAGCATATGGCACAAAATGTCATCAAATAATTAGGACATTTTGGTAATTTGGTCAAAAGTCAACAAAAAATAAAGTTGACCAAAAAGTGAAAGTCAACTCAAAAGTCAAAGTTGACCAAAAATGTCAAAGTCAACTAAGGGTAAGGTTGGAATTAAGAAAAAGTAGAAAAAGTGATGGCATTTTGGTAATTATGGCAAAAGTAGAAGAGGTAGTAGCATTTTGGTAATTATGAGGAAAATAAGATAAGTAATGGCATTTTCGTAATTAAGGGATTTCGGAGCTAAGGACGACTGAGAACTAATTATTTGAGGTAGCAGGAGTTCTCAAAGGCCAGAGACCCAAACTGAGAAAAGTTTAGTTGGGTCATAAAGTAATTAATAAAATTATTACCCGGTGTCCAGTGCGGGCAGTTTCAAAGTACGGAGAACAACAGTGCCCGAAAGCCTCGAAAAAGTATTTTCGTAGAAATTTAATTACGAAAAATCCGGGAAGAATTTTGATGAACGGAAAAGAGCTTGAGAATCAGGGAAAAATATAAAATTTTTCCATGTCCTTAAGTCAAATTGGCCGCCGGAAGCCCGTTTTACGGTGTTGCACGCAAATCGAGGAATCCTGACGAGTTATGAGGGAAACCCAGAGATGCTATGGGCTAGAACATGATGCCACCTAAGCAAGGAGGCCTAGGGAATGACGCCACGTGAGAGATAAAGTCTCCGGAAAAGAAAAAAGGGTAGTTACTCGCGCAAAGTTTACTTTACGGAAATGCGTGCCACCGTATTAAGTAACTGGATTGGGCAAAGGCCCAATCAGCAAACCAGATGCCTAGGGGAAGCCAAAAGTCACTTTTTCAGCAAGCAATAAGGCTAGGAGAAGTGGCTTCATATCCATCAAGTATTTTAAGTCTTGGTCCCCAAGTTTTAACACCATCCACACATTCATTTACCATGTAATTGTAAAAAACACAAATTCCCTCTTTCCTTCTCCATTTGGACATCCTCCCTCCCTCTCTCTCTCCTTGGGCAGATTTTTCTCTCCCTCCTCTCTAGCCAAAAACTCCATTCTCAAGCAAGAAAGAAGAGAACCAAGCTTCCATAGCACAAGGTAATGTGTTCTAGCAACCAAGCTTCATCTTTTTCAAGCTTTGCAACCTTCTACTACCTTTCTCTTGAGTTGTTCCTTGAATGAGCCTCTCTTTTGGGAAGATGATGGCTAGGATTTCAAGAGCCTAAGATGGAAAAGAGAAGGTTTTAAAGGTGGTAAATGGTTGCAAGTTCTTTCTTGAGTGTTGAAAGATAGTTGTTGGTTGTTGTTGGTTGGTTTGAGTT
>JANTPZ010121212.1:0-10190 GCA_025593235.1 Vachellia pachyceras
CACCAGAAATTGAAAAAATCGCAGGGGGAATGAAGTCATACCAGAGCTGGACCAACAATGAGGTGGAGGCAACGGAGAATGGCAAGACAGAGCAGAGGTTAGATCACGGTAGGAGCAGCGACGAACGATCAACAAGACGACCACAAACGCAAGACGGAGCAATGATAGAGGAATGGAGATGCGAGAACTAAGATGAAAAGGGAAGAGGTCGCCGGCGAGAGGAGAGTCGTTCGGAATGCGGTCGTCGGTGATTAAATACGGTGGCCGGAAGAGGATGAAGCATGGGCGCGAAAAGGGAAAAAGTTTTGTGGTGGGGACTGGGTATCTGAGTTTAGTGCGTCGTGTGTGGGTCTCACTCTCACGCGAAAAGCGTGTCTGATGAACCAAGTTTTAATTTCTTTTTATTTAAGGGACGAAACGTTGTCATTTCATCCCTTAAATCTGATTAAAAAATAACCCGGCTGACCCGTCAAACCGTTCGGGTCAGCCGGGTTACGCCCGGGTCACACCGGGTCAAAACGGGTTGACCCGGGTTGGTGTGACCCAGGGTCACATAGTGGACCGGACCGGGTCACCTGCCGGGTCGCCGGTTTCCTGGCTGACCCGGCCGGTCCGGTCCGGTTCCTCATTCTTTGATAAATTTTGACGTGGCCTAGAAGGATATTGAAAACTCTAGAGGGGTTGAAGTCTTTAAGTTATTATTTTTTCCACTTAAATTAGTTATTAAACAAATGTGTGGTAGCGTTGAACTGTGTAGATTAATTAGTGATTGGACTGTTTCCGGTTGCTTGATTCTCAAGGCTGGTGGGATTTAGCTTAGAATTGAGGTAACTGGAATTAATTTCTTTTATATGCTTGTTGTGGACTATAAGGTATTTTCTAAACCTTACTTTCTTTATGGAAAAATTTAATTGTGATTTAGAAAATTTTACATGTTTTTATATATGAAATTTGTTTAGTGAAGCAGTATATTTTTAAACTGTATATGAAAGTTTTGTTATATATGGGATGCTGTGACATTTGTGATGAATGATATGAATATGGCATCAAAACTATATGGTTGATAGGTGTGCATTTATAATTATGTGTTATGTTATGGGGCTATTTTCGGGACAAAAGAAGAGTAGTGAATTATTGTGCCCTCAACTATTGCTGATCCTTGGCCTGAATTTAAGCTAAGTTGGTGTGGGTTGACACCTCCTTACCTTGTCCTGTTGCAGGTGTTATAGGAGGGGGCAGTATTCTTGAAGTGACTAGCTAGCCCTTGGTCAGATGTACAAACACAGATAGGATGTACCATGTCCAAAAGTTATAAGGAAGGGCAAGTGGATGGAGGTTAATTGCTTTTGATAGTTAATATGTTATGTAATTATTAATGTATTGACAAACCTGCTTCTCTGACTTGCATTCCTATCCTGCATATGTTAGAAATTGATTTTGGTTAGTGAGACTTTATGTCTCATCCCGTTGTTATTATTTTTTTAGGCGAGACATCTAATTTTGATAGAGGCCGAGGGAAGTAGACAGAGGCATAATTATTAAGCCTTGTAGGCCCTTTTTGGTATTAGTATTGTATTAACTTTTATATTGCTATATAGGGCTCATTATTTTTTATCATGATGCATTGTATTTTGGATGACTGACAAGGACAAATGAGTGGGCACTGTGTTATGTGGTTCATTATTTATGATAAGCGTAATGGATTTTATGTGACAATCTGTGGATGGATCTTGTGTCCAGGATCCGGGGTGCTTTATTAAAGAAAATTGCTTTCAGAATACTCTGTCATTAATTAATTTATTGGTTCTTTTCACGAGGTAAAACCTAAGTTTTGAAATGTGATTGTGCTTGAGAAGTTATTAGCTTTTACAAAGTTTGAGGTAAAAAGAAGAAGGAGAAAATTTATTATGAGAGAATGTGTGATTTGATAAGAAAATATATTTTTTAAAACCTAAGTTTCTATGATTCGACAAGAAAATAGTTTTTTCAAAATCTGAATTTCAAACCTAGGTTTTAAAAAAATGTGAGTGTTGGAACAAAACTTAGGTTTTGTTAAGAGGAATCAAACGAGCTATTAATAAATCTCTTCTCTGTTTTTTTTCGTTTGTAGTATGAATCTCTTCTCTAATTATGTAGAAACCTTATGGTATCTTTTGTCCTTATTATAAGGCACAACCAAAAGCAATTTTTAAGTGTGGATGTCTATAAAGTAATTAAGGTTCCTCATTTTGCTCGGTACGTTAATTTTGTTATGAAATTATATAAGTGTGGATGTCTATAAAGTGCTTTGGATTCTTCTTAGGATTCTCTCACTCTCAATACCAAATTTCATAACCTCCTACCCCTTATTATTCCCATGCTTAATGTCATACATCCTATAACCTCCTCATCAATGGTTTATAAAGAGTTTCATATGGTTAATGCCATTATGTTTGCCTTCATTTCTTTGTGTGTACACTTTAATGGTTGTGAGCCTATAAATAGAGGTAATGTACAAGGTATTGAGAGATATACAATGAAATGAAATAGGACTCCTCTTTATTCTCTCCATCATCTTTCTTATTCAACTATTCTCTTATATTTTTCATATATGCTTCCTTGCTTCTTCTCTCAATTTCCTCTTCTACTATTATCTTCCTCCACTCTCAAATTCTCTAATTTCATAACACGTTATCAGCACGAAGCTCTACCAAGGGCGTATTTCCTTATCGTTGTCTTATAAATTTCTTCTTCTATTATATTTTATTTGATCCATATATCTATAATAATCTAAACCATTATATGATATTCTATTACCGATTGTTTTATACATCGGGTTCTATGGTTAATGATCACTATTGAATTGCAAAAGGATGGTGGTCATGATCATATTATTGGATTGATTGACAATTGAAAGTTGAGCCTTTTGATGGCATCAAAATTATAAGAAAATGTTACAATATGATGGGAAGTCATGTAGAAAAATACATATCAATCTATTGGAAAAAGGTTAAATTGGTTGGTTATGAAACTATCAACAACCATGGAATTTATATTGTTATATAATAATATATGTTAGTTCCTAAAGAACTATCTGCTACAAAATTGATATAGTTCCTGAAGAACTATATGTTACAAAATTGATATAGTTCATAAGGAGTTATTTTAGTTCCTGAATAACTAATATAAATTTTTAGTTTATGGGCGAAAAAGAAGTGATGATGAAAATTATGGCCCATACATCTATATTAGAGTTTTGGTTCACTCAAAAGTCTAAAGATGATATCCAATTGGATTAAAATCCAAAATTGTATGAAAGTAATGAAATATAAAGACTTTCAAGTGAAATACATTGAATAAAAAAATTATGTTTATATGACTTACACTTAAGGGGGAGATCATTATAATACAAATGTGAGCTAATTTTGTGTGTATATATATTTCCATTTATGAGGGGAGATTGTTAAGCCTTTTGATCTCCCAAAATGGATGTCATGTTAAATGTCATATTGAGATTTTAAATCAATATGTTATGAAAATTAAAAAGTTGTTATAGTAAATCAGAAGTTTACTGATATAGACAAAGTTATTGCTGCCATGACTTGTTTGATCATCTGAGTCATATATATATATGATGCAATATAATGTCAAAGATTGTATATTGACATCTATTGAAGAGCTAGAAGATTCTTCAAGAATAGTCATCACATTATATATAATTCAAAGGTTATCATGTGATGTTTATTCTCAATAGAATATGGATCATGAGAACTTCATTGGTTATGATTTGAAATGGATCTCTACATTTCTGGAAATATATTAACTTATATGGGCACATTTGAAAATCATGTAAACCATACAAGTATTCAATAAATTTGATAGATCTATAATATGGTTACATGTGTGGTTATTAGTAGCTTGCATCTTAAAGTTTGCAAGATTGTTCAAACAAATCATTATGTTTGTGAGTGCACAATTTCTAGATTATATGATCCATGATAATTTATTAAAGACTCCATATATAGCTTGATCAATGCTTATGAGAATAAGATTATTATTTCAGTATTGGTATATCTGATTTGATATATTGCATCACTTATACATATTAAACCAACAAAATTCTTCCAGTGAAATTGTTTTCTGGTCAGGAGCTAGATATTTTCCATCTTAAATATTTGAATATGAAATGTTTATTCTTATTGGTCCACAATAATGCACATAGATGGAAAGTTGAGATAAATGTTGGGTAATATTCTCCTCCTTATTTATCTCTAAATGAAACAAAATTATGTTTCTAAAGAGAGCAAATGGGTTTATGAGGCTTGTACTACATTACTAGTTGATTGTCATTTGATAAAGTTTCCACATAAGGGGGAGAAATTGAGTAGCTGGAAAAGAAATCATATTGAATGCATTATTACTGTCAAATATAGATCCTCAAATAAAATAGTATGAACCGGAAGTTCATCGAATATTGCATTTATAAGATATTGTAAAAATATCTGTCAGATCTAATTACTGACCTAAATGAGAATTACCAATTCTCATATTCCAGTTGCAAATATTCCAATTAGTATAAATGAAAATGAGACATGCCTGAAGCATGATAAACAATCGGTTCCAAATATTATACTTTGGATAAAGAGGAGCATATCATTAAGATGATCATATTGAGGAGGCTGGCACTCTAGAAGAGGCCAATACATAACTAATTGGAAAAACCTTAAAAGAGGTTTAGGTACCTCAAAAATAATATTGAGATCTTGATAAGTTATGTCACAATGAAAAAATGGAACCGAAAAGGATAAAGTTGTCGACAACGGTTTTGATAATCATATCACATGATCAAGTGAGGATCTTATGTATGAATATGTCATAAAAGGTTGACAAAATAGTTATTGGCCAAGATGAAAAGAAAAGGAAAAATACGTGATGAAAATACAATCGCGTTATTTCAATGTGAGAATTATAGACCTGCAGTCCAAACAGATGAAATACAAAGTTATTATATGATTTGTGAATATTTATTTGAAAGCAAAGGTTTTCATGGTATGATGATGAGGTATATTATTTTGTGGTGGACGAAAAATAATTTCTAGTTTGAAAGGATATAAACACAAAATATGTCTATATTGGATATTATTGTAGCCTAAACATATGGCTCAATGTATGTGAAATTTACACGAAAATCCTTAAAGATTCTAACATGTTAGAAACAAGTTTAAGAAAATCATAATATTAAAAAATAGTATATGTTTGCATCTTATTGTTAGAAAAGGATTTGACCAAGAGGGGGGGTGAATTGGTCTAATAAAATTTAGCACTTTGAAAACACAAAGACAAGAACAAAGTCACCGAGAGTGAAGAAGGATGATGAACACAATGATTTATCCTGGTTCGGTCTTCTTGACCTACGTCCAGTCCTCAGGGCACCCCCGAGATTTCCAAATCCACTATCAGCAATAAAACAGGCTTCACAAGCCTTTACAACCTGGGAATTACTCCCCCTTTCTCTTTTCACTATAACAGAGTATGACACTCTCTGTTTTCTAACTCTCTTTCAGCCCAAAAGACTCAAGGTCCCGTCCTTGAGTTTCTTACAGATTTACAAAGTGTTTTAGCCTCAAAAATTTCTCTCAAAAGAGTATATGGCTAATAATGAAGCATAATGAAAGTATTTGAAGAATGAAAATAAATAGCATTGAATGCTCAGATTGTTCGTATTCTTTTCTCTGTAATGAATGCTAGTCCTTTTATAGTTGAGAATTGATGAAGTGTCCGTTAGACTGCATTCAATAGCCGTTACTCTCATCAACGACGTACAAATGGTTTCTGCATTAATGGCATTTAATGCTTCTGAGTCAGTCGACGGTGAATGTTGCAGAAGAACGTTAATGTCTCCGAGCCTCGGACCATGCTTTGCTTCTTTCCTCATTGATTGTTTTGAGCTTATGCATTTATGAGGGCAGTTAGCATTCAAAATATCGTTACACAGATAAGGAAAGTAGGTGTGCAGTGTGTCAGGTAAAAGCTGTCAGAACAAAAGTGCTCGAGCATGGTTTTATGAATGCTCGAGTGTTAGATAGAGATGCTCGAGTGTTAGGTGTGCTGACAGTGAGTGCTGGAGTGTTTTCAGCAAGTATTAGTGAACAGTGAATATTTTTGCCCGATGCTCGAGCATTATCATTGCTGGCAGTCAATGCTTGCAGTGTTAGCTTCTAGTGTTGACTGATAGGTTACAATACTCGAGCACTGATAAACTGTGCTTGGGCATTGGCTCTGCTGGAAGTTTTTACCTGAAGTACTTCTTGACAGCACAGAGAACAGGCTCAATACTCGAGCAGTGCATTACTAGTGCTCGATGTCACGGACTACTCTGGAGAACCCTAGAATTCTCTAGATTTCTCTTGTAAATACTTGTTTATTCTTGCATCTTCTAGAGTTCTCTACACATTTTTCACATGTGTAAATATCTTAGATATTTTAGGAGAGAATTCTGGAAGCTTTGATGTAAGCCGTCGGATCGAATTTATCTCCACCGTCCATTGAGGAGGTGGAGTAGTATAAATACCCCAAGGGGTGGAGTTGTACTCACCAAGCATTTGAAAGCATTCAAGCATTCTCCCAAGTTCTCCATCTCTCTCTAGTTTCTCTCTCTAGACTTCCTTAGTTCTTATAACTAAGTTTAGTCTTTGGAAGGCTTACTAGCAGGTTCGGAGCTTGAGTTTGAGCAATGCTTGCTAGGCCGCACGGAGCTTTCATCAAGTAAATTACTAAGCCCGTGACATTGAGCATTGGCTGTGCTGTCAGCCAATACTTGGAGTAATGCATTGCAGCATTGTCTGGGTGCTCTGTTTTAGCCTAATACTCGAGCACTGACTTGCAATGCTCGAGCATTGGCAAAACTTTCTGCCAATGCTTGAAGTGTTTACTGAGAGCATAAGTCAAAACTTCATTTTCAAAACACAATGCTCGAGTGCTGACTTCCAATGCTCGAGTATTGACAACACTTCATGTCAATACTTGAAGTATTTACTGAAAGCACTGATTTTTCTTAAGTTCAAAATACTTAGTGCTGGAGCATTGGATTCCATTGCTCGAGTATTGTCAACACTTTGACAAAACACTCGAGTATATTCAGAAAGCATTGAATCAAAACCTTGTAAATCAGATTTCAAAAACCAGAAATCACATCAGATTTTACAAACCCATTTTTAATGCCTTCAAATACTTTCTAACTCATGAATCATTCTACTTTGTTATCATCAAAACAAGGTGTCAACACTTATTTTGAAAGTAATGGTTTTTGCTTTGATATTTTGGTTACAAAATTGGATTTAATGGAATAGAAGTCCCTTACGAACTATTCTATGTTAATTCACATGATTTGTTAATATTTGTGTTATATTATAAAAATTAGATTTCTGCAGGTATACAAATGGATAGTGAAACTAAGATTTGATGTAATGATTTAGCATTTCCAGAAGGGATACTGGAGACTTGATGAATATGCTTTAAAGATATTGCATAATGACAATGTGCCATGCATAATTCAGCTGAAAGGAAGATATGCTCTAAAACACATTGGAGATTATCCGTTTGACGAGAATTCAATATATTCTATCAAGATAAAAAGATAAAGAGTGATGTCGTTATCAGGGGAGTAAAAGTGACGGTGTTATCATAAGGAGAAGTAAAGTGATACTATTTTCAGGGGAGAAAAATCTTGTTGTACTCTTTTTCCTTAACCAGTTTTTGTCCCACTGGGTTTTTCTGGTAAGGTTTTTAATGAGGCAGCTTCAATTATATTGTGTACTCTTTTTCCTTCACTAGGTTTTTATCCCATTGGATTTTTCTAGTAAGGTTTTAACGAGGCACAACATTTGTTTTTAGACATCCAAGGTTTTAATCGATTTTTTAAACTGTATAATTTAGTTAAATGCATCTTTTAAAAAGGATAGAAGAAGTAGAAAACTAAAAGGTATTTTCTTTTTGATTTTATATATATATATATGTATGTATATAAGGACAACTTCATTGAAGCACAAATAAAAGGATACATAACCAATACAAAGCACATAAGCCATACACAGAGGAAACAAAATAATTAGTTTAACAACATGAAGCAATACATAAACCCAAACCAAAATAAAAGAACTAGAAATGTTTTGACCCATATAGAATAGAACCATCCCAAACTAAAAACTAGAGTCCAAACACCAAACAAAGCAGCTTCACACAAGCCGTGACGCTGCATTATATTATTACTACAGTATAAGATCGGACTGGTCAGTTTAGGCCTGAATCCCAAAATCGGTAAATTGATTGTCGATCCTGTCCAGTTGAGTGATGAATCAGTGATCGGGTTGATCGGTGGGTGAATCGATTCAACCAATTTGCTTGAAAATAACTCCATGAAGGCTATAAAACATTAGAAGAATGAAACCAAAGTGGGAATATGTGATTAATTAATTTTAAAAACAAATACAATAATAAAATTAGCATTTAATTTTCTATTTTCTGTTTAAACAAATTTACTAATAAGGAAATATTGTTAGATATGATTAGTTTTGATGATGTCAAATATAAAAGAGCAAAATGTTTTTACAATGCAAATACAATACATATTGGTTAATCAATATTTGTGCATTCCTTTAATTGGAGGATGATGTGGTTTTGAATATATTTTGGATGTTAAAATGTTTCAAATAGATGTTTTATTACCATACATTGAGTTACCATTCATCTAATCTTCATTTGGATATTCAAATATAATTTTGGAAGTTAATAGTCAAGTATGATGAGTTTTTGGGGTTTCCTATAGCATTACTTGAAGCAAAACTCGAGTATATACTTGAAGTATTGAATTTTGGAGTCAACACTCGAGTATTGGGTCACAAAACTCGAGTATTAGCTTTCTGGGAGTCAACACTCGAGTATTGGGGTGACAAAACTTGAGTATTAGCTTTCTGGGAGTCAACACTCGAGTATTGGGGTCACAAAACTTGAGTATTGGCCTCTGGAAAGTCGATACTCGAGTACTGGATAGTCAACACTCGAGTATTGACCCCCTCTATTTTTTGACAGCTCGACATATGTCTGGTATTGTGCTCATATCTCTCAAAATACAACTCCGATTGATATGAAACCAATTTCATATGAAACTACACTCAACATGCGGTTCATAGACACCAAAATCAACATCAAATCGTTTCATATGAAAGAGATATAATTTTCGAAAGTTGGTGGTCGAATTTAACGTCTTATCACCGACCTTTGCTTATTGTATCTTTTATAACTTTCTTTATATAATGGATTTGGGTCTGATTATTGTTTCTTATGAAAGTAGACTTACAGGGCTTTATATTGATATATTATAAGCAAGGTTTGGAGTTGAATTGAGAGAGCTATGACTGTTGCAAGATGAGCTATGTGCTGTGACCTGATGCAAGTTCAAATTATGAAACAAAACTCGAGTTGTGTTTTCTGAAACTCAAGTATTGGTGTTAGAATGTGTTATGGCAGAATACTTTCATATGAAACTCGAGTATTGGTGTTAAAGTATTGACAACACTCGAGTATTGTGTTGTAATACTCGAGTATCGTGACTTGTTTTCAAACGAATACTCAACACTCGAAGTATAATACTCGAGTTACAGATGGAAGTATTGGTAACACTTGAGTATTGAGTTTGAATACTCAAGTATTTAGCCAAAACACTTTAACTTGAAGCATAACACTCGTGTTGTGAAGGAAGTGTTGCCAACACTCGAGTGTTAGTTTGCAACACTTGAGTATCGGGCAAAGTTTTCAAACGTAGGACAACACTTCAAGCACAACACTCGAGTATTTGATGAAAGTGTTGTCAACACTCAAGTATTGGTTTTTGAATACTCGAGTATCGAGCACCTTTTCTTCCAAAACACAACACTTCCATCAAAACACTCGAGTAATGGTAAGAGAAGTGACAACACTCGAGTATTGTGATTCTAACACTCGAGTATTGTGATATCTCAAAAGACTTCGCTTCAAGTTCTCCTCTGAACACTCGAGTAGTAACTGAAAGTGTTCTTAACACTTGAGTACAAAATTCTTAACACTCGAGTATTTGTCTTTGAATTCAAAAACTTGTGCAATACTCTCAGCAGACACTCGAGCAATTTCAAAAGTGTTATAAAAACTCGAGCATTGAAACAAAACACTCGAGTATT
>JANTPZ010121214.1:0-12256 GCA_025593235.1 Vachellia pachyceras
GAGATTTTTATCAAGCCAAAGAACACTAAATTTGGAGTTTTGTACAGAAAGTTATTAAGTTCCAAAGTTTGAAGAAAATCACTGGAAAACCTGGGAAAAATAGAAAATGACCAAGTGAACAGTACATTTTCACGAATTAAACTGTGTCATTTGGACAAGTAAATGACTCAAGGAGTATTTTTCCCTTGTAAAGGAACTTACAAGCTTCAAATAGAAATTGGAAACACTCAATTACGATTTTTCTACAATTCGTTATGAATTTTCAAAGTTGATCCTAAAACCAGTGAATAGTAACTTTCACAAACTTGAAAGTTTTCAAATTGAAACTTTTGGACCCTTTGATCATAATGAGGCTTCCTTTTGATTCTAATTCACTAAGTAATGAAGCTAAGGGGTAAGTTAAGGAGTGTCACAAGATGGGTACCAATGGTATGGCGAATAATGACATGTTGAAGTAAAGTACCTCGGCAATCAATGAAAAGAGCATAGTGGTGATGGCATATGGCGTAGAAATGGTGGACGAATGCTAGGTTCCCCTGGGAACGCTGACGGATAAGGCCGAGAAGGTCAGACTTGGTCATGCGCCTAACAAACGGGTGGTTAGCAGGAGTCACAGGAAATGACCGTTCCTTAACCAAAGGATGGTCTACAGTAAGGGCTAAAAACTCTTGAAAGGTCTGGGATGGCTCAGGATCAACGCTAGGGGGTCTACTACGTTTGGATGCTTATTCCTAGGCATGGCTACTAGCTAGACTCACAAAATAAAAACAGAAAAAACAAAAAAAAAATGAGGTTAACACAAAAGAAAAACATCTGCAACTGTTGCTGGCCGCGATGAAAATTAGGGTTCATCCCGGTGAAATAAAAACTTCATTGCAGCCTTGAAAATGGATCAGGAAGATTAATTGTGATTTCCAAAGATTGTATAGTGACAACCCCATGGTCATTCTCTCCGGAATGCTAGTATTGTGTACCAATAGTCATTAGCTTGTGATTATGCTTGTTAAGAAAATGCAGTCAATTTTTCAAGTCAAGTTATCCTATATACCTAAGGTAATCACAAAATAAAACTTGTTTTTGGTATTTTCTGAACTAAAGAAAAGTAAATATAGATTTGGATTTAAAAAGGGAGTGTGATAGTGTGTTCCTCTTGAAAATGAATTTCGCCTTCATGGTTCGCAAAAGATTAGGGAAAGTATCGACTTCCGCACTAATTTCGTAATTAAAAACCCCAACAGCTCGCTGAATCAAAAACCTCATGAAATGAACTCCACTTCATGAAATCCCTTAAGACCACTTAGTATGTGTACGAAAATTGTAAGGTGACAAAATCAACTCCATACATTGTTGGCTCTAAAACCAAGCACAACTAGGATGATAGAAGAGAACAAGAAGATTTCATTGAATAAGCAAAATGAACTCCATTTTACTTTGTCAATCACAAAACAACTCAATACACAATAATCCAAGTTTTCTTCAACCGAGACCAAGCATTTCCACACAAATTACAAAGTCCAACTCGAAATCCAAGTAATCCATAATTTAAATACATATTGAAAGTAAATACTCCCCTTTCGGTACTTTGAACTCCGTCTCACTTCATCTTCAAGAGGATGGAGATGCTTAGCTACTCATGAACGATGGAATCAAACTCCTTGTGGATAGTTGAGGCATGATAGATGGATGGATGATGATGGAAATGGAGTAGGTAGGGTTTATGTTAGTAGAGATGAGAGAAAAGATATGTGGTGTGTGTTTCTACCTCTTGCTTCTGCTTCTATCCTCTCCCCTTCGAAATACCCTAATTGGTGTATTTAAATCGTTCTGGGTCAGATCTCAAAAGCTGGATAGGGTTAATTTCCATATGGAGTAAAAATCTGGTACTAATACGCGATATTCTCTGCGGCTAACTTTAGGTTTCACTGCGGTGAACATCTCCTGAGAGTTCATTGCCTGCTTGCTTGAACTTTGGCCACGGCGAACATCGGATTATGCCGTGACAAACTTCTCCAGAGCTACTTCCCCTGCCCTTTTGCACAGAGTTCCTGAAATGAAATAGCACAACCTCGCAGTATCATTTGCTCATGATGGAATTTAAGCTCAATACATCATTATTCATGGCCAATGTGCTCAATATCATACTAATCCAAGTCAACAACTCCTAATCTCAAATTAATCACAGAAGGATCATGTATAGACTAAAATTGACTCTAAGACTCTGGAAATTCAAGTACAAAACTAATACGAATAAAGCTCAATCAGGTGCATTTACCATGAATAATGGTATAATTGCACTTAGTTCCCATCATGAGCAAGTGGTACTTCAAATATTTTCTATTTCATTTCAGAAACTCTAAGCAAAGAACATGAGGAAGCAGCTTTGGAGTAGTTCGCCGTGGCCAAAGTTCAATTAGGTGAGCAAGAACTGTCGGGAGAGGTTTGCCGCGGTGAAACCTCAAGCTAACCACGGTGAATATCGTGAATCAGTAACGAATCAGACTCCAAAAGGAAATAAAACCCAACCCATCTTCTTGGATCCGACCCTAGACAGTTAGTATATGCTAATTAGGATGGTTAGTATATGCTAATTAGGGTAAGGTTCGAGCAGAGGAGGCAGAAAAGCACACCATTTCTCATTTCTCTCATTCTCTCTACACACACAACCCTAATTTCATCCCATCTCATCCCTAATCCATCCATACCCCTCAAATCATCCATCCGGAGTCCGATTTCTCTACACATAAGTAGCTAAGCATCTCCCTTCTTCTTGGAGATGAAGTTGGCCTGAGTTTGATATTCCGAAAGGGGAGTATTAGTTTTCAATCTGTGATTATATTATGGATTACATAGTTGCTGAGTTTAGAACTTGTAATTTATATGTAAATGCTTGGTCTCGGTCGAGCTAAACTTGCATTATTTGTGTATTGAACTTACTTTAAGTTTGACGTGGTAGAGTGAAGTCTCATTTCTACATTTCAATGAGATCTTTGTTGCTCTCTTCTATCTTCCTAGGTGTGCTTGATTTTAGAGGTGATATTATGTTGAGTTGAATTTTTCACTTTACGATTTCCATACACACACTAAGTTTTTTTAAATGGTTTCATGCAATGGAGTTCATTACATGGAAATCCATCTTCCAACACTTTTACACTTCAATTATGCTTTTACTGTTTTATCCAATCAAAAATACCAAAAATAGCATATTTTGAATCAAAAACGATTTTCAATTATAAGAGATACTTAATCACAAGCTAGGTAATTAGTGGTATAAACAGCTCCGTAGAGAACAACCTTGGGGTTGCACCCTATAGTGCAATCCTTGGAAATCACAAATCATTTGATCCATTTCCATACTGGGTAGGATCAACCCTCATACTCTTCATCTAACTTCATCTCTATTCTACAAAATCATGCCTCCATATCTTTAGAGAATATAAACTGCTACCTCAAAACAATGGCGGGATACTTTATTCATGAAACTTTAACTACTGTGAGGCATTGGCTACCACCCTGCTTTACTATATATGTAACATCCTTATTTTAGGATTTATAGTTAGTTATTATTTAAATCTTTAATTAGTCAAAGAATAAAATAAATTAAAATTTAAAAGAAGTGTCAAATTCAGATTATTTATATAAAAAGGGATATATATAAGGAAATCCCTCCTAAAAATAATTAGTAATAAGTTTGTAAACATATCTTATTATTAAAATAAGCATTACAAAATAATTATTATTATAATTACTATTTTCATTTTTTAAAAACTTATATATATAATATTATTTTATTCAAAATAAAACCTTATCACTAACTTTATACAAGACCTTCTTCTCATTTCACTGTTCACTCACTCTACAAGCGGCCACATCACGATTTTCTTGGGTTAAGTATTCTTCTCCTTTATTTCACTTTCTCTTGGCCGCCATTCTGTATCCATTTTTCTTATACATTGTCTTTTCACTCCTTCTTATTTCTCATCCTTCTTTCTTCATTATTTCTATTTTCGTCTTGTCTTTTCATCCCTTTTTCGTCCCAATTCCTTCACCACATGCACACACAAGCTTCAATTTGCAAATAGATTTTATTCATTCCAATGGCCCACTTTTATCAAAAAGAATGTAGTTAACAAATGTTGGATTTCAAGAGTGAATGGCTCAAAAGGGTGACAATAGTTAAGTTATGAAGGGTTTGTGTTTGGGCTAAATGAAAGGTTTTGAAATGAAGGCCTCTATCATTTCCATAGAATATTGGATCATAAAGATTTGATTAAGAATCAAGACAAGTTCTAGAGAGATTACAAATCAAGTCAGACCCACACTAATCAAATGAAGTTAGGCCCAATTATCCTCATGACAAGGCTAACGTCTCAATTAAGCAGTCTCAAGAAATGAAAACACAAATAGTCAATTTAAAATTGTATCTACGCTTATTATTTACTAATAACTCAAGAAACGTAATTAACCAAAAACTTTATCCTTCAAAATCATGCATCAACTTCCCAATGCATTGTCCTTGAAAATCATGGTTTCATAAGTGTGGTTAGGAGTAGTAAAGGCATAAAGCTAGGATGAACCTTTTATTTCAAAATTCAAAACCAACATTTTTTTATGCACTTAAGTTTCATCGCGGCGAACCACACCCGGGAGGGTGGTTCTGTGTGCAAGTGGTTTCGCCACGGCGCAACCATAAGATGGTCACGACGAAACACACCGGAGAGGTTAATTGCCTTATTTTGATGACTTTTACCGCAGCGAATAACAAAGTTGGCCGCGGCGAACACTGCTGAAGAGCAAAATTGTAGTTTAGAACCTCTGGAAAATCAAAAATTTTCAAAAAAATTTTAAAGGAACTTGAAAATTTCCTAAGAATTCAGCAAAATAGCCCAACATTTAACCTTCAAAAATTTTGTTGCATTTTAAAATCAAGGTGTTGCTTGGAAAACTTAAATCCTGAATCTCCCCCACACTTAAATCAAACATTGTCCTCAATGATTGGAAGGAAAGATTTAATAATCAGATAAAGCACGGAATTCGCATGCAATACCAAAAATTCGTGTAAGAATGCAATGCAATTCATGAAAAAAGCATAGGAAACATCCACATAAATACAACTGCAAAAACAAAATAACAAAAATTCCAGTACAACTAATCATATCCATCTATGGTCGAATCACTCTCTGAATCCACCTCCACAGCAGCCTCCTCCTCCTCCTCCTCCTCCTCATGTCCCTGTGATGTTCTACCCTCTCTAGATGGTCCGACTCCTGAAAATCCTACATCACTAAGATCATCCTCCTCCAAAGGCAGCTGAAAGTGTAAGCTCTAAGCAAGCGAGGCATCTATCCTCCTGCGATACCTTCGCTCCCTCTCGAACTACTGAAGCATCAAGACTCTGAACTGCTAGAAATTAGCAGCTAAACTCTCAAGTGTAACGGGGCTGGATATGCTGGATAGTGTGCTGGAGCCTTCTGATCCTCAGCTACTAGGTCATCATTATCAATGAATTATTCAGGCTGAGGCGCGGGAGTTCCACAGATCCTATCATAAATGAAAGCAGGGGTAGGGGCAAATGGATGATCCCCAGCGTACTCAAGAATCTCCAACACAGAGAACATATTGGAAATGAGATGCGGGAAGATGATGGCTTTCGTGGTTTTGGATGTGAGGACAACATCATGAAGAGTAGAGTATATAAGGATGGTAATATTGAAGCCAATCCCCTACATCAACACGTAAATGCATAGGGCTTGCTTCTTTGTGAGGTTCACTAGGTGGCTCATCGGGAGGATGTTACTGCAGACTAGGTGAATAAAGGGTTTCATCTTGGGACGACACTCTGAACGGTGAATGTACATCTCAGACCTACGAGAAGTATGCTAACCCATCCAAGGAAGACATAGAGTCTCAGCAATAGAGTCCTCAAGGAAATCACTCATGAACTGAACGTAATGATCATGTTCTACAATGGGCAAAATGAAATGGACGACGATGGTATCGCGATTTATCGCATGGTGTAATTTGGTTCCTCAGCAGTTAATGAAGAGTACGGATTCATGATGACAGATAGCATAAAAGTGATGGATGATGTGAGGTTACCCTGGGTACGCTCGCGGATAAGGGCTGTGAGGCCAAACTCAGTCATACATCAGACGAAAGGATAAGTGGTGGGGGTCAATGGGAATGAGCGTTCCTTAACAAAAGGACGCTTTTCAGTAAGCTTTAGGATTTTCTCAAAGGACTGTGATGGTTCTGGTTCAGGGCTAGGGGTATCTACTACATTAGGTAGCTTGGTCCTAGGCATGGCTACTAGCAAGACACAAAAAAATTCAAAAAGAAAAACAACAAAAACACCATTTAAACATAAGTGAAAAACAGTTGCGGCTGAAGTTGGCCGGGGTGAAAATTAGGTTTAGCCGCGACGAAAAATAAAATTCATCGCGGCTAATACTCCTTTTCATCGTGGTGAAAATCGCAGAATTTGAACAGCAATAGCAGCGAAATTACTAAACGAAAATTAAAGGAAAATGGAATGGAATGAAAGAAAAGAGGGTTAAGATGCTTACTCTGATCGATAGGAATGAAGAGGTATGAAGAAATACAAGAATCATGGTGATAACAGAATATAAACGGAAATGATGGTGAGAGAGCAACACAAGATAGTGAAAATAAAATGAAATAGTAAAAGGTCTTAAAAAGAAAACTGGCGGAGACGAAGAGACACGATTTTCACTGCGGCGTAACCAAAGTTTGGTCGTGGCGAAAAACCATAGAAGATGAAAAGCCTCGATGTTGGCCACAGTGAAAATTATAATTCTTCGCGGTGAATACTTCCCAAAAGGACAGACTCAACAGGAAACAAGTTTGGCCGCGGCGAAACATCATAGAGAGGAAAAACACACAAAGATGGAAACACAAGACACAAGAAGTAAACCAATAGCCAATCCTTGAACTTAAACCACACATTAAGCACATCAAGCAAGACTCTTTTAAGCACAGACCTCTTGAAAACAAACCAATTACAATTCAAGGGAGTTTTTTGAATTCAAAACAATCCTAACTGATAAAAACAGCTAAGCTACCACTACTGGCAATGTTCCTCCCCAACACTTAAATCATTCATAATCATAATACAATAATTAAAAGTTCAAAGTAAATGACTATGTAAGGGAAAGGAACAACCTGAGAATCATGGTGGCTTACGAGTTTCTTCGGTGTTACCATGCTCATGTTTCAAAGTTCCAAGCACAGGTACAACCGGCTCAGCTGAAATTTTATCAAATAGTCATGCAAAATCAATTGAAATGCCTCTCTCGGAGGTGTCATCACTGTTTATACAGGCCAAGGTATTCATGCACTTGTTGAAGATATTCATATAATGTGTATGTGGCATGGAAAGCATGATATCAACCAATATGAGATGGGTGCATGTTTCAATCGCTTTACAAGAACATAACGGTGGATCAGGGGGTTCAATAGGAATTTCTGAATCTTTTCCAGCAAATAATGTGTAAGATAATTGATGTGAATATGCAAGTTCATTTTCTAATCCCAACTCAGTACATGCATTATCAATAGCAGCATCAATGGCATTAACACTCAACAAATAATAATCCTTATATGGATGTTTCATGGCCTCATATATATTAAATTGGATTTTACTTTCTCATACTTTCATTGATATGCTACCTTCTTTCATGCTAATATAGTATTAGCAGTCCTTAAGAAAGGTCTGCCCATTATCAAGGTGGACTCACTCATGGATTCTTTAGACATGTCAAGCATATATAAGTCAGCAGGAAAAACTAAATCCTTGACCTCTACTAAAATGTCCTCTACGACCCCGTCTGGATACCTAATTTTCCTATCTGCAAGTTGGAGTACTCAGATGTAGGCTTCAAATTTTTAACCCCTAAAGCTTGATAGACAGACTTTGGCATCATATTGATTGCAGCCCCTAGATCTAACAATGCTTCACCTATGGTTATTTTACCTATAATGCAAGGGATGGTGAAAGATCCAGGGTCTTAGCATTTTACTAGAATTTAGGGTTTAAACAAGGCTGAAACATTGGAGCTTACTTGGACCCTTTCATTTGGCTAAACTTTCGTTTATTAATACATAGGTCCTTCAGGTATTTAGCATATGTGGGGACTTTTTTCACTAAGTTAAGCAATGGAATATTGACCTCTACATTGCTAAACAAATCATAAACTTCCTTTTCATTTTTCTTTTCAGTAAGTTTCTTACTCATTAAATATGAGTTAGGAAAAGGGAGTTCATCAATGTTTACCTCTTTACCTGTCGATGAGGTAGAACCATGCTTGCTTCTGTTCTGATTAGTGCTCTTTGTCCCAAATCCATTCCTCACATCATTCTTTGAGGCATTCCTCACGTCATTCTTTAATCAATGAGGCTAATGAATTGAACTGGTTAGCTGTAGAAGCCTTTTCCTCCTTGAGTAACATCAACATATTTTGAAGAAGCTGATTTATATCTTCCGTTGGTGGCACAATCAAGGCTTGCTGATTATTATGTTGCATGTTGGAGCTAGATGGCCTAACTCCTCTATTTCTATGAAATCTCTGTCGACTGGCTTCTTCACTCTTCCAGCTAAATTTTGGGTTGGATTTCCACCCCTCATTATATGTGTTGGAATAGGGATCCCATTTCTGGTTTGGTCTCCCTTAATACATTGTGGATACTTCTTCAAATCAGCTTGGGCACACACTTGTTACATGCATTACTGACCCACAAGTCTCACAACTTGGAGCAGCTAAATCCATGGATAGCTGGGATTTGCTAGCATTCAAACTCTTTAACTTAGCAGTGATTTGAGACAATTGGGATGTAACTTTACTCTCTAAAGAATCGACGTTCAATTCTAGGGTGTCCATTCTCCTAATATGTGCACTTGAAGTTCCAACCTCATGGGCAGCCCTAGTATCTCTCACAGTATATTGTTGGTGGTTCAAAGCCATCTTCTTTATAAGCTCTCAAGCTTCTTCGGCAGTCAAATCTATCAATGATCCTCCAGTAGCTGCATCTAGCATTCCTTTCTCTTGACTTTTCAACCCATCATAAAAATATTAAACTAGTTGCTCATTCGGAATTTGATGATAAGGGCATCGAGAAAGAAGGTCTTGAAATCTATTCTAGTAGTCATACAATGACTCATCAAAATCCTAGCGTGCGGAATATATCTCCTTTCTCATAGATGATGTTCTTAATGCTGAGGAATACTTTTCCAACAATGCTTTCCTCAAGTACCCCAACTCTGATAGGCATTGGCTACATGTCTCGACAGACTCATGAACCATTCTCTTACCTTCCCTTCCAATGATAGGTGAAATACCTTCCATAGCACTTGGTCAAGCGAGGCTCCAACTAGCTCATGCTCTAGCAAATCATAGATAATGATTGCAAATGGATGTATGGGTCCTCTCCTGGTATACCATGGAATTTAGGAAGAGAATTAATTAGTAATCCTTTAATCTTAAAATTAACATCATAAATGGATCATAATTCACATTAAAGGTTGTAGCTTCCCTAATGGTATTTCTTCTGTTATTTCCGTTATTGTCCCCTATTCTTTCCTCTTCACCATTTCTTCTATTACCATTCCTCGATTTATTTTCATTTATGTTCTGGTTATGGGGATTTGGTTGATTCTCAGCCATTATGTTTTCTACAGACTTTCCTAATCTATTTACTTCTTATATACTAGACTCTCCTACTTCTCTAACTACCTTGCCTTTCTCCTTTCTTTTGTGAGCCTTACGTCTCTCCCTCAATGTTCTCTCAATTTTGGGATTGTAAGGTTCCAGCTGATTCTTTTTTAACATACAAGAAGAAAATAAAGGTAGGAGTAAACTGAAACAACTTGAAACACACAAGAAAAAAAATGAATGAATGGAATGGGTGAGTGAATATGTGAAAAGTATGTATGATTGAAGTGTATATATGTACTGAAAATGAAATGAAATAGATGGATGAAGTGTGAAAAAGAAATTTTGGCCGCGACGAAAGTAATATTACAACGCGGCGAATAGTACCCGAGAGGGTTAACAGGTGAAAATTTAGCTTTTTGGCCACAGCGAAATTATACTTTAGTCACGGTGAAGCACCCGAGAGTAATCTCTCATCTACAATGCAAGATACATCATGGCGAAACTCAACTTTAGTCGCGGTGCAATTCACCAGAGAAGGTGTTTCTATGTGGAATTCAAGTATATCGCGGCGAAAATGGAGATTGGTCGCGGCAAAAATGAGAACATTATGCAAAAAGTAGATGATATCTAGTCTTCCTAAAATGCAATGCTATGATATGCATAAGTTAAACTTATACTATGAACAAATGTAAAGGTAAAACAAAGACAAATGCAAAACAAGCAAACAAAATGCACAATCTATCAATTGATGGCACTTAGCTCCCCGGCAACGATGCCACTTTTTGATCCGACTAAGCCACAGATTTTATAAACTTTGTCGTTGTCTAACCCTTGAAAATGGATCAAAAAGACTTGTGATTTCCACAGTTTGCACAAGGTGCAACCCTAGGGTCTTTCTCTCCGGAGCTATTTGTGTACCACTATTTACTAGCTTGCGATGAGGTTCGCTTTGCAAATTAAATCCATTTTCGATTCAAAATTGCTATCTACCTAGAGTTAATTATAAAATAAAACAAAAGTTCTTTTTGGTATTTTTGATTTAGAGAAAGCAGTGAAAATAGAATTGAAGTGTAAAGTATAGATAACGAAGTTCCTCTTGAAAATGAATCAAACCATCATAGTTCACAAAAGATTAGGGAAAATATCAGTTTTCACACTAAATTTTGTAATTGAAGCCCCAACAACTCACAGGGTCAGGAATCCCATGTAATGAACTCCATTCCATGAAACCCTTTAAAAACACTTAGTGTGTGTATGGAAGTCGCAAAGTGAAAGTCCAACTCAACACAAAATTGTCTTTAAAATCAAGCACAACTAGGAAGATAGAAGATAACAATAATGATTTCATTGAATAGGTAGAATTGAGACTCCATCCTACCATGTCAAACACAAAACAAGTTCGATACACAAATAATCGAAGTTTGGCTTGATCGAGACCAAGCATTTACATACAAACTACAAGTCCTAAATCAAAAACTATGTAATCCATACTATAAATGCAGACTGAAAACTAATACTCCCCTTTCAGCACTTCAAAATCAGGCTCTCTTCATCTCCAAGAGGGAAGGGAATGCTCAGCTACTCATATGGCATGAAATCGGACTCCGCATGGAAGATTGAGGCATCACGAATGGGTTTAAGATGAAAGTGGAATAATCTTAGGGAATGTGTAGAGAGAAAAGATGAAAAGATGAATGGGATGTGTTCTCTGCCTCCTCTCTCCTCTCCTTTTTCGAAACTTATCCTAATTAGGTCATATTAACCGTCCAGGGTTGGATCCAATAATTCAGGTCGGGTTATTTTCTATTTGGAGCGTAGTCTGGTGCTAATGCACGTGCCACAACGAACATGAAGTTTTGTGACATACCTTAACTTTACCCTTAGCTTCATTATATATTGATTTGGAGTCATTGGGAAGCCTCGAATTGATTAAAATGTCCAAATGGTCTAATTTGAAAACTTTCAAATTTCAGAAAGTTACTATTCACACCTTTTTGGACAACTTTGAAAATTTATAACTAATTCTAGAAAAATCAAACTTGAGTGCTTCCAATTTCTATTTGAAGTTGTAAGTTCCTTTATAAGGAAAAATACTCATTGAGTCATTATCTTGCCCAAATGATACAGTTTAATTCGTGAAAAAGCACTGTTCATTTGGTCATTTTTATATTTTTCCCAGGTTTTTCAATGATTTTTTTTCAAACTTTGGAACCTCATAACTTTCTATACAAAACTCCAATTCATTGCTTTTTGGCTTGTTTTTGCAATGTGAACTATTTTTCTGTAAAATTTTATCTCATTTGGAGTCCATTTACTCTGTTTCCCATTAGCCTAAAGTTGGGGTCTTGAGCAACTTTACTACTATTTTTACAACTTCATACTTTTTTACTTTCTTTAGGCATGCTAGTTCATTTCCTTTTTTTACTCATAATTAAACTTGCATTATCCCATATTTAGAGAATGCTTTTACCTCTTAATAAACATCACTTAGTAGAGGTTTGATTACAAAACACATAAAACTTAAAACTAAAGTATCATATTAATACATTTCCAAAACATCCTTCAAGAAGGCATCATAAAACTAGCTT
>JANTPZ010121215.1:0-19188 GCA_025593235.1 Vachellia pachyceras
GAGAGAGAGAGAGCTGGTACTTGAGCATAAGCTTTTGATACTCGAGTGATGCTTATAAAATTTCAATGAGAAGTTCAATGCTTTGATGTAATGCTCGAGTGTTATGTGAAAGTGTTTTGAAAAGAATCAAATACTCGAGTGATAAATCTCAGTGCTTGAGTATTAATAATACTTTCTAAGAATACTTGAGTATTCTGTGCGAGTGATGAAAAATAATTTTGTCAAATCATAATACTCGAGTGCTGAAATCATGATACTCGAGTGTTGGAAACACTTGAAATGAATGCTGGAAGTATTGATATAGAGTATTGATGAACAGTGAAAATTTCTAGCTCGATACTCGAGTGATGAAAAACTGGTACTCGAGTGTTAGCAATGCTGGCAGTCAATACTTGCAGTGTTGGCTTTCAGTGTTGAGAGTTAAGCCACAACTCTCGAGTACTGGAAATCTGTGCTCGAGTGTTATCTCTGCTGGAAGATTTTACTTGAAGTATTACTTGACAGCACTGTTAAAACTCTCAACACTCGAGTGTTACAAATGCAGTGCTCGAGTGTTGGCTATACTGTTACCCAATGCTGGAAGTGCTATCTAACAGTGTTGAGAAAAATGGTCAACACTCGAGTGCTGAAATTTAGTGCTCGAGTGTTGGCAATACTTTCAGCCAGTACTTGAAGTATTGACTCGAAGTGTTTTCAAAAACCTCAATACTCGAGTGCTGTGAACCCAGTGCTCGAGTATTGGCTCTGCTGTCAGCTAACACTTGCAATACTCCATGACAACATTGTTTTTAAACATTGTTTTAGCCTAATGCTCGAGTACTAACTTGCAATACTTGAGCATTGGTAACACTCTATGCCAATGCTTGAAGTGTTCACTCAGAGTATTGTTCAAAAACTCATTTTCAGAGCACAATGCTCAAGTACAATATTACAACACTCGAGCATTGACAATACTTCATGTCAATACTTGGAGTGTTAACTGAGAGCACTGAATTTTCTTAAGTTTAAAACATGCAGTGCTCGAGTATTGAATTCCAATGCTCGAGTACTATCAATACTTTGATAAAACACTTTTGAAACTTAGATTCTGAAATCATTTTGCAATCTTTTATCATAATTTTGTTATCATCAAAACAAGGTATCAACAGGGCTCAGTATTTCTCTAAATTGGATCTGCGTTCAGGGTACCATCAGATCCGTGTGCATTCGACGGACGTCCACAAGACAGCCTTTCGCACACATGAAGGGTTGTACGAATTCCTCGTCATGCCGTTCGGTCTGAGTAATGTGCAACCTTCCAAAGCTTAATGAACTCTGTCTTCCATCCATACTTGTGCAAATTTATCCTCGTTTTCTTTGATGATGTTTTAGTGTATAGCAGGACTTGGCAGGAGCACTTGGACCACCTCCATAGCACATTCACCCTGTTCCGCGATCACACCCTGTTTGCACGGCTGAGTAAATGTGTCTTCGCCACCAGTGAGGTTGATTATTTGGGCCATCGTATTTCTGTTCGGGGTGTCGACACGGATCCATCAAAGATAGCAGCGATCCAGGAGTGGTCGAGGCCAACTTCAGTGCATGTCCTAAGGTCTTTCTTGGGCCTCACGGGTTACTACCGCAGGTTCATCCGGGATTTTGGAACCATTTACCTACCGCTGACAGCGTTGCTTCAGATGGGCGTCGAGTTTAGCTGGTCACCAGAAGCTAAGCAAGCCTTTGTCACCTTGAAGGCTGCCATGTCCACCCCACCCACACTGGCATTACCTGACTTCAACGACACCTTTATTATAGAGACGGATGCTTCAGGGTTGCGAATGGGCGCTGTGCTGGTTCAAAGAAACCATCTTGTGGCCTTTGCAAGCAAGATCTTCGGTAGCAGGAAGCGTTTGCTGTCGACATATGAGCGTGAACTCATGGCTATTGTCTTTGCCGTTAAACAATGGAGAGCATATCTTTTGGGATGGACGTTTATTATTCGCACAGATCACTTGCCCCTCAAGCATTTGTTGGAGCAGCGTTCAGTGTCCCCAGAACAACTGAAGTGGCTCAACAAGCTATGGGGTCTTGATTATCATATTGAATATCACAAGGGTAAGGAGAACGTGGCAGCAGATGCTCTTTCACGCTGCCACGAGGGGTCTATTATATTGCTGCTCTCACAACACCTGCGACGGATCTCCATCAACGTGTTCACCACTCATGGTCAACCGATAGTCAACTGCAGCAGCTTATACACGATTTGGAGCAAGATGATTCATCGCACTCCCACTATTCTTGGCAGGACAACATCCTCCGATGAAAGGGTCATCTTGTGGTAGGTGACGATAAGGACTTGCGGACAACCTTGCTGCAATTCTTCCATGGGGATGCACTCGATGGCCATTCGGGGATGACCCCCACTTACAAACACATTTCGTCGATTTTTTATTGGAAAGGGCTTGAGAGGGACGTACGCTATTTTGTGCGTGCATGTGAGATGTGTCAACGTTTCAAGTATGAGACTGTTGCATACCTAGGTTTGCTCCAACAGCTTCCAGTTCCGGAACACATTTGGACCGAGGTCGCCATAGATTTCATTTGTGGGCTTCCTAAATCCCACTCGAAGAGCACTATTTTGGTGGTTGTGGATCGTCTCAGTAAGGTGGCCCATTTCATTGCTTTGCACCACCCCTTCTCGGCCGTCGACGTTGCTCAGGTTTTCATGGATTCTGTTGTCAAGCTGCATGGGTTCCCTAAGTCAATTGTAACAGATAGGGACCCCATTTTTTGTGGGAAATTCTAGAAGGAGTTATTTCGCTTATATGGCGTCAAATTGCAATATTCCTCAGCTTATCACCCTTAATCGGATGGCCAGATGGAAGTGTTGAATCGCTGATTGGAATGTTATTTACGGTGTATGACTGGTGACTCTCCCAAACAGTAGGCGCGATGGCTACCACTCGCTGAACTGTGGTACAATACGACTCATCATTCGGCAATCGGCATGACACCATTTCAGGTCGTTTACGGTGTCGCGCTTCCGGTGAACCTCCCATACATGCTGGGAGACTCCAATAACGATCTTATTGACCGCCTCTGCCTCTTTCGAACAAACCCTTCACTTGCTCAAGGGACATTTGCTGCGAGCACGACACTGTATGGTTCAACAAGCCAATAAGCACCGTAGTGAAAGGGAGTTTGCTGTCGGGGACCATGTTTTTCTGAAACTCCATCCTTTTCGCAGGAACATGCTTAACAATTCCTCCCTGCACAAGTTGGCGGCGAAATACTTTGGACCCTTCGAGGTTGTAAGACTCATTGGCCCAGTCGCCTATGAGCTCCGGTTTCTGGAGGGATCACGTATTCACCCTGTCTTCCACGTTTCATTACTTAAGCGTTTAGTCCGTCCAGAGTCCTCTGCTAGTTCCACTCTGCCGCTGATCGATGACGAAGGGTAAATCTCGGTCATACCAGTGGCTATCTTGGATCGTAAAATGATTAGAAGAGGCCAGTTACCAGTGACACGTGTCTTGGTTCAGTGGTCTCACACAAATCCAGAGGACGCAACATGGGAAGACTACTCCTTTATTCACGACCAGTTTCCTAAATTCCCAGCTGCTGATCAGATTCCGACATCCAATCCTTGAGGACAAGGATGTTTTCTAAGGGGGGTATTGATACGTGGCAATAGCCGCAATGACGTGGCACTAGCAGTAACGCCTTAGGTTAGGAGGGCCCAGTTTCTTGTTTCGTTGTTATTCTGTTTGTAACTGACTCTGTATCGGGGATATTCTCACGACGATATATTGTGAGTGTAACACGTTCTTGAAGATCATGGAATAAACAAGACTTTCTCTTTTCTCTCGTAATTCTCTCTTCGCTGCGCGCTCTGTACCAAAAGTGAATGAGATTGCAGGAAATGTCCTCACAAGCGTTCAACCAGTAGGAGGTAGAGGATCGAGTTACTACTGAGTTATCCTCAATTGGCCATGAAACCCTAATACCCCCATCCTCTATTTCTTTCAATTACTCGATTGAATTGACAAACAACAAACGAAGAGAAGTAAATAAGACAAAAAACAAAAAAAAAGGACAGCGAAAGGCAAAGCGATTGTCAACAAAAAGGATAAAGCTTTTGGGGTGAGAACTAAAGCAAGGATCAAAGAGCATAAAGTTTAAGCAGAGTGGAGGGTAGATAGACCATACGAAGCAAGCAAAAGAGTGATGGGTAGAAAGGGGGAATTAGTCTCTCAAGAAAAGACTGAAAGAACAAAAACCCCTAACCCTAAAATCATCAATTCTGCGTGTGAATATTTAAGATTCCACGGTCTATCAACGCCTATGCCCTGAATGCCTAGGTTTAGAAATCGCAAAGGCAAAGAGGACACATATGCAAAGAAAGAGAGACGGAAGGAGTTGTACCATCAACTTCGCCAAGCCGATCCGTCGATGCTCTGGATTTTGCTCCGGATAAAGCCTTGGCATGTTAAGAAAGAAAGAGCAAATAGAGAATGAGGGAGACACTTGTATAAAAAAACAGAGAATGAGGGAGACACAAGCAGGGGCAGGGGGAAGAAAAAATTTCAAAGAAAGAGAAGAGGAAAGAGCTAAAATGGGAGGGAAAAAAATTTTGGCATTGAAGTTTTAAAAACACTTGTACATGCGGAATTTATTTCCACAGGTATCATTTCCTACAGAATTTATTTGCACAGGAAACTAGTGGAGGGAAAGTGGGAGAGAAATTGAAATTAGATGGAGATTGAAATAAGAGGGAAAGTAATTATGTGTACTAACCTTTTAAAATTTAAATAATACGAGAGAAATTGAAAAAAAATATTAACTCTTTTATTCCTCCAAAATTTCATGCTAAAAATTAATATGGATGACTCAATATTACAATAAAAATTTTTTTCTCATTAATTTGGAAACTTAGAGAGGAATATAATATTTCTCGTTAAATTCCTCGCTAATTGAACATTTTAGAGAGGAATATCCAAGTCGTCACTAATTTTTCTCGCTAATTTAGAAAATTAGAGAGGAATTTAATATTCCTCGCTAATTGGGCATTTTAGAGAGGAATATCCAAGTCGTCGCTATTTTTTCTCACTAATTTGGACATTAGAGAGGAATTTAATATCCCTCACTAAATTCCTCGCTAATTAGGTTATTTAGAGAGGAATTTCAAAGTCGTCGCTAATTTTCCTCGCTAATTTGTAATTTTCTAGTAGTGTCCCAATCTGATGTGTTGATTATTTAGCATTTAGCAACTAGAGCCCAGTAACCGCTTCAATTTATTCAAGTTAAACAGCTCAGGTACCAGTAAGTTTTGTGCCTGGAGATGGGTGTCCAGAGTCGTGGTGTTTAACATTGCTATCTACATATAATATATGATTTATTATTTATAGAATGAGAGGTAGAGTATTACCTTGCTGAGAGATTTTTTTTATCTTTGCATGATGGGAAGAGAAAGTCCTAACAGTTAAAGTAGGCGATAATGGTGGTTTTTAATACTATCCTTAAGTCCTTAAGTATAGTAAAAGTTCATAACCCACTTCTATCCTTTTAAGTATCTGCCAATCTTTCACTGATATTACATAATTGCTTGCTTCTGTTTATTAATATGACGTATGGTTACTGAATTAGCATTTTAGCATCCAAGATGTTGGACTTATGCATTGATGTAAAAAATTGTTCTTTTACACTTGCATATGATTATTGTCAGGTATAATGTTGATGCTGCAATCCGGTTTCTCATGTGGAAGTCTGCATCCGAGCTACTCTTGTTGGGTAATGTGTTTAGCTATTTTTGTTTGAAGCATATCTTTTGTTGGGGTTTTTGGTTAGGTGATAAACTCAGCCAATCACGTCATATAATTTCTTCCCTCAGGACATTCTGAAGATTTATGTGTTTGTAGTGGGGAAGGAGCTTTCTTTCTCATAGAACTGTTGCTAAAGATGCAGCTGATTAAGTAATTACAATCAGTTATTCAGTTTTTATAAAATATTTCTAGAGACTATTGAGTGGTCAGGTGGAGTTATTCACTTTTTTTATACAATCAGTTATTCACTTATCATTTGTGTGTGCAATTTACAAAAATTGTTGAGTGGTCAGATGGCTGTTTTTCTCTCTCCTTTACATATGTATTAAACGGGTTGCCCATTACCCGTAAAAACCCGTCCATATATTGGTAGCCCGTTTAAAAATGGTTAAACGGATTGAGGCATGGGTATAGGGTGTAACTTTAAACAGGCGGGCTACAGGTTGGGACACGGGCTGCCCAGCCCGCCTGTTGCTCAACCCTACTTCTCGGCTTTGACTTCAACTCCAGCCAACCAGCTTTCTGTCGATTCTTGCAACACAACATGCCCTAAATTCCAGCAAACCGTCACAGCACTCGTGCACACCACTCCCTCCACCGCCCCTGGCATCCTCTGCCTCTTCTTCCAGACTACTTCACTGACGGCTGTGAGCCTCCATCCTCATCAGCTCCAACGGCTGCATGAAGGCCGAGCGTGATGCCGATCTTAACCTCTCCCTCTTCGCCGAAGTCTTCGACATTATCAACAAGATCAAAAGAGCCCTCGACCTCACCTGCCCGGCTTCGTCTCCTGCGACGACAGTGGCCCAATCGACCTACGATCTCGTCATGATGGTTGGAGGTCCATAGCTTCGAAGGTCGAAGCCGCGTTAGCGAAGCCAGATTTCACCTTGGACAAGATAATCGAGAAGTTCACTGCCGAGAACTTCACGATCAGAGAAATGGTGGCTCTCAACGGCGGGCACACCATCGGATTCACCCATTGCAAGGAGTTCACTCACTGGATCTTCAGTTTCAGCAAAACCTCACCGATAGATTCAACGATGAACTCGAAACTAGTCGAAGGATTGAAGAAACAATGCGCGAACTACACGAAAGACCCATTGATGTCGGCATTCAACGACATGAGATCACCGGGAAAGTTCGATAATGCGTATTACCAGAACGTGTTGATCGAGAATGCGTTCTTCAAGGATTTCGCAGAGCCCATGCAGAAGCTTGATGTTTTTGGAGTGAAGACCGGAAAAGATGGTGAAGTAAGGCAAAGGTGTGATCAATATAATTCAGCAACATGGTTCCAACGATATAGAGAGACACAGGAGAGACCATGCTCAATTAATTGTTAATTAATCGAAGAAATTACCATATTCCACCCCCTCCAAAAAAACATGCACACATATATATAATTATTAAGTTATAACGCATTTTAATAACATTTTACCAATTAAATCTTGAATTTGGAGAAGATTAATTAAACGCCTAAACTTATTTTAAGTTTACTTCTATTTTAATTTGAAAGAGCGTATATATATATTTATATTTTAAGAAAGTGGATAACATTATGACACAAACAAAAAACCAAAATCCCATCTCATTGAAGTTCAAAATATACCATTAATTAGTTTTATATATATTTATATTAAACATCAATATAATAAATATCATAGCACTATAATTTGTCTATATATAGTCAACACACACATACACAAATATATTAGTTGTAAAGTAAAATTTATTATTGTTGTCATTGTTGTTATTTGATGATTTAAAGTATTTTCTAAAATAATTTATTAAAGACAAGAAACTTAATTAATAAAAGTGCTTCTGTGTATTATGAAAAAATAAACATGTTGGTATAACATCAAATCAAACAACTTAAAGCTAGACAACCAGAGATCCACCATATATTTCCAAAATTTGCAATGACTGATCCGTGTCAAATTAATGTTACACCTGTATTTCTACAACTATATATATATATATATATATAATTATGAGCACATATCAGTTCATGTATTAATTAAATTTATATGCCTTCCAGTACCAGAAACAAATTACCAATCAGAGAAGTATTTGTTTAGTTTTATAGCCAAATCGGAATTGCAATATAAATAGAAATATATGGAGATGAAGAAGGGGACGACCACTTATGACCAACCACATCAAAAGCACCACCACCAACGTCCACCATTCTCTCATAATTAATGAACAGAAGCACTTCTCTTATTTTTTTTAATATAAAAACTATTTAGTTAATTTGGGTAGATTCAGAAAGTGAGATAACAAATCATTTATTTCTTTGGTATAATAAAGTTTATGTAAGTTGGATCTTGAAAATTTAGCAGGGTTAGAGTATGTCTGTAGACACATAGAGCACTTACAAAGATGCTTACAGATCATTTGTTAATAAAGTTCTCACATCAGTAATAGGATTTGAACTTATGGCATTGTGAGTTGTAAATCAATTCTTTACCAACTAGATCAATTTTTGTTGGAATAAGATAAATAATTTAATTATAACAAATGTATTATGATTTTCTTAAACTACCCGTAGTATACCATTATATTATAATTTATTTATCATTTTATAATTTAGGTAATCAGTTTAGGAGAAAGATAAAAATATTATAAATAAAATGGATCAAGAACTTGTAATATAGGAACAATACCGATTTCCGGACTAACTCCAGTATTTATATATTTATAGGACGGGAGGTAAAAGTAGGTGACATATCAAAAAGCAAAGCCCTACAATCCTATATGTTACCTAGCTTTTCAATATACTCACGTTATTAGCTATACAATGACTTTTATAGAGTCATTATCCTTATTTCAAAAGAAAAATTTACTTATATGGTTGTGTTGAAGAAATTCATGGGCCAATTCTTAAAACTGCCAATGTTTCATTTTGTAAAGAGGAAAAATTAGCTATAGAGCCTCCTATATATATCTATATGCATTTCATAGTTCATCAATCGAAATCATCTCTCTCTCTCATACCTTTGAGTTTGTTTGAGCTTTTGGCATTGAGATGATGTCCAGCTCGAAACTTACAGGGCCTTTGTTCATTGCTTTGCTGCTGATCTCGGACTTGACAATTGCTGCCAGGCCATCCCACCAGCTATTACAATCATCGAATGCAGACAATGACCCGTCATCCGGCGGCACCGGAGGCTCCAGTTGGTCCTCCTCGTCTGTCAGTGGGTCCTGCAGTGGGTCTGGATATAACCTGAGATTTGAGTATGGTGGCCGATCGTTTGGGGGTGGAGGAGGAGGGGGTGGTGGTGGAGGAAACCATGGTGGAGGAGGAGGAGGTGGCGGAGCGGCCGGGGGAGATTCCCAGTTTAAGGTTGTAACCAGGGGTTCAGGGACCGAGCGTACGGTGGAAGGTGGTGGCAGTATTAATAATATTCATGGTTAACTAAACAAGGTAACAGAGGTGGTTTGGAGTAATTATGGAAGTTGGGCTCCAACTTTATATGAATCTGGTTGGATATCAGCAATATATGTAATAAAGTTTTTAATCCATGTTAATTATGTTTTTAGATGTGTGCGCGCGCGATCTAAACTAAATAAGTTGCAGGAAGTTTATATATATACATATAATTATATAGAGCTCCTGCTCAATGCACGCGTGTGTGTGTGTGTATGCATGGCATTATTTGTAATAGTAAATCTATATATTATCATTATAAATAGCGTTAGCCAGCTCTGTTGGGATTTCAAAGTTACGTACAATGATAATTAAGGTCTCATATGGGATCTTAAGAAATAATTGGTAGCTGGTCGCCATCTAAACGAAATTGTTAGCTTTAGATTGATATAATATTTCTCTTATCCTTAAAACACCTAATCATTTCGCTCAATTCCCTTCCATCCTTAATTACCTTATTATTGTTAAAAGAGTATCAATAGATTAGATAATTCGGGAAAACACATTGAATCAATAAATATGATAAATATGTTTTACATATGTAGTTTCAAAATTAACTCCTTAATTAAGTCATATATATTAAAGGAACGGATGAGTATTTTATGGCTATTGTTATGGCAAAAGAAAACTAATAAGTGAAGGAAAATAATAGTTTGACGTGTGCGAACATGTTGTAGTTTGCTCGTGGCATAACTTTGACTTGGATTCACTTTTGATGATCAGTAACCTTCCAGATAAATTTACACCTTTTTTTGACTTTTTCTTTGTTTTTTTTAAAAAAATTATTTTAATGAATATATAATCTAAAATAAAAAACAGTGTACTACATTTGATCCTTAATATAAAACTCAATTGATTAATTTGAAAAGATTAAATAAACTAAATAAATTACTTTAAGATGGATCGCTAGAAGTATTAAGGGAGGAATCCCTAAATGTGAGATAGCTAAGGAATACCTCACTGCGGTTAATAGTCAATTTAATCAAACAAAGAAACAGATGGGAGGATCCATCATGTTGGAACTGTATGCCATGAGGCACACAGGTGTTAGCGGGACTAGACATCGCATAACGAAAATGAGAGATCTATCCTCTTAATTGAGATCCTTTGAGATGGATCCTACTGAGTAGTTCCTTGTACAATTAATCATGAATTCCCTTCCTCCACGGTATGATGCCTTTAAAGTATCCTACCACACACATAAGGAAAAATGGATAGTGGATGATCTATTATCCATGTGTGTGCAAGAGGAAATAAGGCTAACAATGAGTGAAAGGGGTGCACAGAGGGAAGCTCATCTGGCTAAAAGTTCCAATAGATGAGGTAGTAAAAGGTGAAACAATAATGATAAAAGAAAGAACAAAAGAAAAATTCCTCCTACTGCTGCTATAGACAATAAGGATGTCATATGCTTCTTCTACAGGAAGAAAGGGCACATGAAGAATGAGTGCCTGAAGAGGAAAGCATGGATGGAAAAGAAGGCTATGTATACTTCTCATATTAATTTAGAATCTCATGTTGTTCATGTTGATTATATTTGGTGGATTGATAGGCTTCAATTATCCACATTTCCACAATCATGCAGAGCTTTCTAACAAACAGGCCACCACATCCACATGAGGAGTGGGTTCTATTAGGAAGCCAGCTGAACCCAGACTGTGTGGAGTTGGTTGGAAATAATCACATTTATTTGAACATCACTTATGTTGATCTATGTGACACTTTTTATATTCCTTCCCACATGAGGAACTTGGTTTCTATGGCTATGCTAACTCCTTTGAATTATGGTTTGTTTCTTAAAAAGGATTATATGTTTTTTAGTAGGAATATTAAGATTGCAGACATTGAAATAATTGGTGATTTATTTAAAATTATTTGTAATCCTATTCAATCTTCTCTCGCTTGGTGTTAAACAACGTGTCATATATGAGATTGGGACATATCTCCATTGAGAGAATCAAGAGGTTAACTAAGGAGGAAATTCTACCATCCTTATACCATTTGGATCTTGATTCTTGTGTGGAATGCATAAGGGGAAAGCAGACCAACAAGTCACTTAAGGGAGCTAGAGGAAGTTCTGGGTTACTTGAGTTTATACATACTGATATTTGTTGTCTCAATTTATATGCGCACGGTCAAAAGTGTTTTATCACTTTTATTGATGATTTCTTGCGATACATGTATCTGCTTTATAATAAAAGTGAGGCACTAGATTTCTTTAAGGTATTTAAAATAGAAATAGATAAACCTCTTGAGAAATCAATTAAAATTGTTAGATCGTCCGACAGAGGTGGTGAGTACTACTGTACATACACTAGTGAAGGATAAGGGTCAAGTCTTTTTGGGGATTTTCTTCGAGAGCAAGGTATAGGTGCATAATATATCATGCCTGGTTCACCTGATATGAATGGTGTGGCTAAAAGAAGTAATAGGACTCTGTTGGACATAGCTAGGAGCATGATTAGTAGCTCCAAACTCCCAATTTCATTGTAGATAGAAGCTCTTAAGACAACTGTGTACATATTAAATAGGGTTCCAACAAAGACAGTTCCAAAAACATCCTTTGAAATCTGGAAAAGAATGGAAACCCAGTTTAAATCACTTTAAGGTATGGGGTTGTCCTGCAAAAGTGAGAGTGTATAATCCACATGAAAGGAAATTGGATCTTAAAACCATTAGAACCTACTTAGTGCTTGTTTGGGAAGCCCGTTGGGGGAACGATTGTTGGGAGAAATGACTTTTGATAAAATGAATAAAATTTATGTTTGGATAGACTGTTGGCCAAAATGCAGTTATGTTTAGATAAACTGTTGGCCAAAATGACTTTTTGCAATATAATTATTTTATATTTTTCTATTCCCCACTCTCTCTCCTCCCCCATCACCCTTCTCATTTCTCCCACCGAAGAAGAGAAAGAACATGCCGGTAATATACAGAAAAACAGAGTCCGGCGTCTTCCACCGGGAAAATTTATGCGGTGAGTGTGATGTAACCTAGATCAAGCTGAGTTGCAATATCCTCAAGCTGCTACTTCACACTCATGTCGATCAACTTTGATCCAGAATTCCCATATCTGATAGTAAATTCAGCCAAGAAAAGGATGGTGTAGAGAGCGAAGAAGATGAGTGTGTGAATGAAGATGGCTTTATCGTTGGTCTTCAAGCCTCCGAACTCAACCTGATTGCTGTGTCCAGGGAAGGAGCATAGCAGCCCTGGTTGAAGAAGCACAAACAGCACCTATGACAAAGCAAAATGTCAAGATCGCAGAGAAGATGTTTCCAATTATAACAGAGACCGCGAGGCTACTCATGTGTCTAACCCTCTCAACGAAGCTCCCGAAGGGACCCAACGAGGAAGAAGGCGATGGGAAAGGATTTGCCACAGAATCCATCCGAGTAGCCAGGAAATGAGATAGCTCAACTCTTCCAAACTTCAGGAATCGAAGAAACAGAGGAAGTATGGCTGTGCCACTGTTACTCACGGTGGCTATCAGAGCTATGATGAATTTCTGCTTGCTCTCTCAAGGGTCCGTATAAATGCTTTGAAGAAGCAAGATTCGAATAAAGAAGAACAAAATCACAAAAAGGGGAGAACCCAGATTCAGATACGGTCAAAGATTTGTAAACAAAAAAGGAAAAGCCGAATTATAGATTAGGTTCTGATAGAGTAGGAAGATAATCCGATCAAATGAAAAATAGAATCGGATACCATGGACCCATCTCAAATCTGTGGCAAATAGGGGGTGTCAAAAGCAAAGGAGAGAGCGAGCGGGAAACAGAGCGAGCTCAGAGAAAGTTGGAGATGAAGCAAACGTGGTGGTGAAAGCGGGGGAGCCTTGGAGGCTTGAGAAGATTAGTTCGCAAGTGAAGGGGGAGGGAAGAGGCGCAGGGAGGGATTTATATAGGAGCAGCGAGGTGGACGAGGAAGCTTCAAGGCAGCAATGAGAAAAAGCGGCAAATCGAGTGCCTTCCTACTTCGTGGCTGTTAGCTTGTATGGTAGCTTCAGGCCAACACCGTCGTTTGCAGGAATGCATTCTCCCGCATGTGTTCCCAAACAAAACATCCTTTTGCAAAACGGATAATCACTTGTGGAATGCATTTTTGTAGGCTAAACAGGCTATCCAAACAAGCACTTAGTAGGCTATATGGAAAGGTATAAAGGTTACATGTTTTACTGTCAGCCTCCTTCAAAAGTGTTTTGTAGAATCTAGGAATGTGAAGTTTCTTGAGAATGATATGATTAGTGTGAGTGATCATATAGAAGATGATCACATAGAGAATGTCATTGACACAAGTGGGGTAGGAACATCAATTCTTGCTGATACTCATACAGTTAGAAATATCACAGATTATGCTGTAAACCCCATGAAATGATGTTGGATATGAGGATATATGCAAGATGAGCAACCTATCATAGAAGTGGAACAACCACAGAATGTGATAGAGGGTGTTTCAAATGAGCAACCTAAAAAAACTCATGGAGTTGAGTTAAGAATGTCAACTAGAGAAAGAAAGAGAGCATTGTTTAGTGAATACTATGTGTACATTGTTGTAATTGACTATGATATTTGTTAAAGCTGGTAACGAGATCTCTCTTACTCACTCTACAATAAGAATCTCACTGCAAAATGAATTAAGAGCCCAGGAGAATCTCCAAATAACTACTGATTTATTAATCTCATACCATAGCCTTGAAAGGGCGACGATATTTATAGACGAAAGATCATAACAGACTCGACGTAACTGACTCAACCTACTGGACCTAAAGCTACGGAAATAACAATCTTGATGACTAGTGGCATGACTAATGGCCTTATTCTTCTCACAGACTCAACTAACTCAATTTAAAAACAGAAATAAATCTATTTGACTAATTCAATTGCCTAGATTTGCTCATTCTTCTCTGGTACGTTATGCGATACTTATCATTACTCCCCCCTTAGAAAACCGACTTGTCCTCAAGGTGAAAATCTGGATATTGTTGTTGTATGAGGTAAAATTCTTCCCAACTGGATTCTTTTGATGGTTTATTCTTCCATTGAATTAAGAGTTCCAAATGGGGTCTTTTCCAACGATGGGACAACACCTGATCTGGTTCCAATAGAAGCTCGAAATATGATGAAACGGGAAGTGCTGCTGGAGGATCTGTAGGAGCAACGCCAAGGTTAGGACGCAGTAAGGAGACATGAAATATCGGGTGAATTTTGGCATCCTGGGGAAGGTCTAACTCATAAGCAACATGTCCAATCTTCCTCTTGATCGTGTAGGGATCGAAAAATCTTTGCGACAATTTAGTGAACTTGCAACGTGACAAGGATTTCTGACGGAAGGGGTGGATGCGGAGAAAAAAAGCATCTCCAACTTCAAAGGTGAGCTCACGACGATGTTGGTCGGCATAAGATTTCATGCGATCCTGAGCCTTTTTAAGGTTATCTTTTAAGAGGTGTAGCATGTCATCCCACGTTTCCAATTGTTCTGCTAGTTCCTCTACCTGTGTTTCCCCTCGAACAAATGGATAAAGAGGAGGGGGATCCCATCCATATACAATCTTGAATGGCGTGGTGTTGGCGGACGTGTGATAACTGGTATTGAAGGAGTATTCTGCCCAACATAAAAATTTATGCTAAGTCCGGGGCTGTTCATGAGCAAAACATCATAGATAAGTTTCCAACGACCGGTTCACAACCTCCATTTGACCGTCCGTTTGTGGATGATAAGGTACTCATCCATAAACGAGTTTGGCTTAGCCTGAATAGTTCCTGCCAAAAAGAGCTAAAAAAAAAGAGGGTCTCTATTAGAAGTTATAGAGCGAGGCATACCATGTAGGCGAACTATGTCTGTGCAAAAACGCTCTGCCATTGATTTTGCTGTGTAGGGATGACAAAGAGGAATTAAATGACAATATTTGCTTAATCGATCTACCACTACTAAGATAGCATCATAGGTGCTCAATTTAGGGAGTTCGACAATGAAATCCAATGAAATATCCTCCCAAACTTGATTTGGAGTAGGAATGGGCTGCAACAGACCAGCTGGAGAGAGATTCTGATACTTGTTTTGTTGGCAAACATGACACTGTTGAATGAAGGTCTTGACATCCGACTTCATTTGAGGCCAGTAGACTGTACCTGATAGGCGCTTAAGTATTTTCAAAAATCCGCCATGCCCCAGATGGTGTCAAATGGGGTTCCTCAATGAGCTTGGCCCGAATGGGAGAGCTTTTGGGTATAACAAGGCGCCCTTGATAAAAGAGCTTGCGATCAGACAAATGATAATCTGGTAGAGAGTTAGGATTGTCCTGTAAGTCCGCCATAATTGGAGCAGTGAACGAGTCTTGTTGCAGTGCCTCTTCAAGATTTAAGAAATCCAGGGGAAGTGGCATTACTAAGTGAAAGAAATCCGCATGTTGTGGGCGCCGGGAAAGTGCATCTGCCCCACCATTCTCCTTCCCCGGTTTGTACACAATACTGAAATTGAATGGTAATAACTTGAGGAGAAGGCGTTGTTGGTTGTTGGTGAGGGTCCCCTGATCCATGAGATGCTTGAGGCTATAATGATATGTTCGTACTATAAAATGCATGCCTAATAAGTAATGTCGCCATTTTTGTAGTGCTAACACCAATGCTAGTAGCTCAAGATCATAAGCATACTTATATCGGTTGGAGAACGAAAACCCCTTACTATAGAAAGCGATAGGATGACCCTATTGCAACAAGATAACACCGATACCTTCTATAGATGCGTCACATTCTACCGTGAAGTCAGAATCAAAATTAGGCAATTTAAGAATGGGTGCAGAGATCAAAGCTAGTTTAAGTTGGTCAAAGGCTGTTGAGCTATTAAGGACCACTTAAAAGCATTTTTCTTAGTCAAGTCAGTTAGGGGACTAGCAGTGATACCGTAATTCCTGACGAAATATCGATAGTAACCTGCGAGGCCAAGAAAGGCTTGGAGCTCCGTAACGATGGTAGGAGTTGGCCATTCACGCATTGCTGCTATCTTTTCATAATCCGTCTCCACCCCTTCTGCTGAGATGCGGTGGCCTAAAAAGGAGACTCGTGATTACCCAAACTCACACTTTTTGAAGTTGGCGAAGTACGACTGTTGCTGCAAGGTCTGGAAAATCAATCTCAAATGGTACTCGTGTTGCTGGGGTGAAGGGCTATAAACCAATATATCATCAAAGAACACCAAAACGAATTTCCTCAAGAAGGGCAATAAATCATTCATAGCTGCTTGAAAAGTGGCCGGTGCATTGGTGAGGCCAAAGGGCATGACCAAATACTCATATTGACCGCTGTGGGTTCGAAAAGTCGTTTTGGGAATGTCCTCTATCTCAACTCGGATTTGATGATAGCCTGAATGAAGATCAATTTTTGAAAAGTATACGACCCCACACAACTCATCAAGTAATTCATCAATGTTCGGAATGGGATACTTATTCGGCACAGCAATCTTGTTGAGGGCCTTGTAATCAACACATATACGCCAAGAATCATCCTTCTTTTTTACTAATAGAACATGGCTAGCGAATAGGCTTGAACTAGGCCGAATGAATCCCTTTTGAAGGAGTTCATCCACCTGACGCTCAACCTCATTCTTCTGGAAGTAAGGATAGCGGTAGGGATGGACATTAGGTGGAGAAGAGCCCGTGACTAGTGTAATAGCATGACTGTGTTCTCAGATAGGGGTAATGTTTTTGGCTCATCAAATATGGAAAAGAATTCAACCAAGAATCTTTCTAAACTCATTGATCTGAATGCTTACGACCCCAACTTCATGTCTGAAGATACCATAGATTGGAAAACCACCGTATGGCCCCGGTGAGGAACTCCTTGCAATTTGTACCTCTTTACATTAATCCAAAAAATCAAGAACATCTGGTTCCAATTGGCTTGAACAGTATTAAGAGAAGCAAGCCATTGAATTCCTAGCACTAAATCTGAACCCACTAATGAAAAGGGGTAAAAATCATGTGTAATCGTGAGACCCGGCAGTTGGATTTTAATATTTTGACAGGCTTGATCACAATGAATCACTCTTCCATCCCCAATCTGGACCCCAAAAGTCGGACCAAGACAGATAGGCAAATTCAGCTCTCTGACCAGGGCATCTGAAATGAAATTGTGGGTGGACCCACTATTAACCAGCAGCAAAACATCCCTGGAATTAATTTTACCATTCAGTTTCATGGTAGAAGCAGAATCATGTCCCAAAATAGCATTAAATGCCACCTCAGCATCCTCTGGACCCTCATGCTCATGTTCCACAATCGGCTCCAGTGAATCTGTGATGGGGTTCCCGTCGTCATCAATTTCCATAACCCCTTGTCCCTTCTACGTTGGCGCTCGGCATCCCCCAGGAAGCTGCGTGGCGCGGCTGTGCTTGCCGACGAAGAGTGCGCACTGGCCGAGGAAGCTTTCACGAGCGCATTCGAGGTCGAGTTCCCCTTCACATCACGCATGGAGTATGTCTGGGAATACATCAAACTGGGTTGGGCGATGGCTTGGGTCGGGTTGGCTTTAGATCCACGGGTGGAGGCTGTCTTTGCTTCGTACTCAAGTGCCAAACTCAATGCCCTAAACACTGACTTTGTTTTTAAATACGCACATCCGCCTTTAGCTCGTCTTTCAGCCCATTCAAGAAGACACCGAGTAAGCAGTGCTCCGGCCAGTGGGTGAAGGCTACCCTTTTCGCCCATTCCTGTCGGTATTCCTGTACTGTACCTGTCTGCCAAATGCTACACAAGTGTTCATCCACGTTCTGGTATTCTGGGGGCCCGAAGTGTTCTTGCAGTAGTTTCACAAATTCCTCCCAATATAACATGGTGTGCTGCGAGCTGATCCAAGAGAACAAGTCGAGTGCGTTGCCTTCAAGATACATCGACGCCACGTCCACTTTGTCCTCTTCCTGGGTTCCATAGAAACGGAAAAACTTTCTACCTTGAGGATCCAGCCACGGGGGTCGCCTCCATGGAATTTGGGGAATTCGATTTTGGCATGTGGGTGCCGAAAACGTCCACGCTCCATGTTGTCGTCACTATCATCTGCGTATCGTGCGTTCTTTCCTCTGGAGTTGGACTTCACAGCCACATCCTTCAATGCTTCAACCTTCTCCCTCAATTCGTCGATAACGTCGAGTCGGGCAGCGATGGATGCAAGCGGGTCGCCACCCAACTGACTCTCCGCCCCTGAAGCTCGGGTGGTCACCATTAGGATCTTGAACGAGGCTCTGATGCCAAATTTGTTAAAGCTGGTAACGAGATCTCTCTTACTCACTCTACAATAAGAATCTCACTGCAAAATGAATTAAGAGCCTAGGAGAATCTCCAAATAACTACTGATTTATTAATCTCATACCATAGCCTTGAAAGGGTGACGATATTTATAGACGAAAGATCATAACAGACTCGATGTAACTGACTCAACCTACTGGACCTAAAGCTACGGAAATAACAACCTTGATGACTAGTGGCATGACTAATGGCCTTATTCTTCTCACAGACTCAACTAACTCAATTTAAAAACAGAAATAAATCTATTTGACTAATTCAATTGCCTAGATTTGCTTCTTCTTCTCTGGTACGTTATGCGATACTTATCAATATTAGTACTGATTTCAATCCATTAACGTTTACTCAGGCTATGAAAAGTGTAAACTCTAAATTGCGGCATGATGCTATTATTGAGGAAATGAATTCTAAGGCAAACAACTAGGTCTAGGAGCTTGTAGAGTTGTCGAATGAGTCTAAATCCATTGGCTATAAATGAGTCTATAAGTCCAAGAGAGAAGGCTACCTTCCTCAATAGGGATATTGAGGAAGAAGTCTGCATGCAGCAACCTGAGGGTTTTGTCACAGAGGGCAAAAAGCATAAGGTTTCCAAATCAAAGAAGTCAATTTATGGCTTAAAACAAGCTTCTCGACAGTGGTACTTGATTAAAGTTCCATAATGT